>JAKYLM010000195.1:37500-75000 GCA_023634145.1 Thymallus thymallus | reverse complement strand
CCCCAATTTGGGTCTGGACACACCAGTTGAGAATCGGGTCTGGACACACTGTGATATTGCGAGGGGTGAAAGTGAGTGATGAGGCGAAAGATGAAACAAGACGAAAGATATGATTGAGTTGAACAGTTAACATTTACTATAAACACGGCAACACACATAGACAATAACCCGCGAGGGTTGAAACAAAACACACAGGGTTAAATAGTGAGCCTGATGACCAATGTTGAACAGGTGTGGGTGCTGCTACCATCTTCCCCCGACCACCGGTTTAGAACGCCAGGCGAGGATGATCGCTGGAGAGGAGGAGGGCCCGTCGTTCACACCAGTTGAGAACCTTGCTGTAAAGCTCTCTTCTAACTCTGTTCTCTACCACTCTGCTCTAAAGCTAGCTACAGAGAACACAACAAGACTGTGTTGTAGAATATGGTTTCCTGGAAGTTGGCTTTTATGACCAGTTTCAGCGAGCTGGACCCCGGGCCAGTTTACAGTAAACAGCTTCACCCAGACTGAAGCAGGCTCTGGTTTTTCCCTACTGACCATGCTGTCTCCTGATATGTACCAGCCTCTAGCTGAAGGAGAAACCCTCTGTGATGGATGGGGAGATGGAGGGGGTGGCTGAGGGCTGAGAGGAGAGGGTGAAGACTGGCGATTGGGGAGTCCTTGTTCGTTTAATATATTTGTTCTTAATCTCTGCCCTCAGGATACAAAGGTTAATTCATCCAGAAAACTGGATTATCTCACTTAGATGGGTCACACACACACACACACACACACATACACTCATAACACATATAATGGTATTGTTATGGGTTGGTTCCAGGTTTATGGTTCCTGTAGACTTTATAACCCCTCTGCCCCCTCCAGACTCTCCTACATATGGGGTCAATAACCTCTCCCATATCCTTCAGCCCAGAGACCTTGTTCTACTCATATTTCATCTATGGCAGAAGCACAGATTAAGGTGAAAGGAGTGTACATGGTGCAAACTATTATTTCACTGGGTCATATTAAGATGTGAATTATTACTATACAGTACCAGTCAAAAGTTTGGACACCTACTCATTTAAGGGTTTTTCAATATTTTTACTATTTTCAACATTGTAGAATAATAGTGAAGACATTACAACTATGAAATAACACATGGAATCATGTAATAACCAAAAATATATTTTAGATTCTTCAAAGTAGCCAGCCTTTGCCTTTATGACAGCTTTGCACACTCTTGGCATTCTCTCAATCAGCTTCACCTTAAATGATTTTCCAACAGTCTTGAAGGAGTTCCCACATATGCTGAGCACTTGTTAGCTGCTTTTCCTTTACTCTGCGGCTCAACTCATCCCAAACCATCTCAATTGGGTTGAGGTTGGGTGATTGTGGAGGCCAGGTCATCTGATGCAGCACTCCATCACTCTCCTTCTTGGTCAAATAGCCCTTACACAGCCTGGAGGTGTATTGGGTCATTGTCCTGTTGAAAAACAAATGATAGTCCCACTAAGCCCAAACCAGATGGGATGGCGTATCACTGTAGAATTCTGTGGTAGCCATGCTGGTTAAGTGTGCCTTGAATTCTAAATAGATCACCGACAGTGTCACCAGCAAATCCCCCCCACACCATCACACTTCCTCCATGCTTCACGGTGGAAACCACCAACTCTGCGTCTCACAAAGAAACCTGGTTGGAACCAAACATCTCAAATTTGGACTCATCAGACCAAAGGACAGATTTCCACCGGTCTAATGTCCATTGCTCGTGTTTCTTGGCCCAAGCAAGTCTCTTATTTTTATTGGTGTCATTTAGTAGTGGTTTCTTTGCAGCAATTCGACCATGAAGGCCTGATTCACGCAGTCTCCTCTGAACAGTTGATGTTGAGATGTGTCTATTACTTGAACTGTGAAGCATTTATTTGGGCTGCAATTTCTGAGGCTGGTAACTTTAATGAACTTATCCTTTGTGGCGGTCCTCATGAGAGCCATTTTCATCATAGCGCTTGATGGTTTTTGCGACTGCACTTGAAGAAACTTGTCTTAAAGTAATGATGGACTGTCGTTTCTCTTTGCTTATTTGAGCTGTTCTTGCCATAATATGGACTTGGTCTTTTACCAAATAGGACTATCTTCTGTATACCAGCCCTACCTTGTCACAACACAACTGATTGGCTCAAACGCATTAAGAAGGAAATAAATTCCACAAATTAACTTTTAACGAGGCACACCTGTTAATTGAAATACATTCCAGGTGGGTGACTACCACATGAAGCTGGTTGAGAGAATGCCAATAGTGTGCAAAGCTGTCATCAAGGCAAAGGGTGGCTACTTTGAAGAATCTAAAATCTAAAATATATTTTGATTTGTTTTACACGTTTTTGCTTTACTACATTATTCCATATGTGTTATTTCATAGTTGTGATGTCTTCACTATTATTCATCAATGTTGAAAACAGTCAAAATAAAGAAAACCCCTTGAATGAGTAGGTGTGTCCACACTTTTGACTGGTACTGTATGTGAATTATATTTATTGTCTGCCTTATATGTGCCCACTGATGCTGAGTACATGGTTAGGGAGGACATGAGGGGAGGCGACTGTCTCTTTTCATTTTGTCCCAGCATACACATATTGAATATCATGCGCATACTAAAAACACACTACAACTCTCTCAGGACTGAATGTGTGTGTTTAAACACTAAATCATTAATATGTTCCTTTGCGTTTGGTTTAATTGGGCATGTTTTCATATTTGTAGGGTCACCCTCACCCTCCTTACTCTCTAACTCCCCCTCCTCCCTCTCCCGCCTCTCATCTTGAACCTAATTGAGGATAATGAGTACAAGCTATATTGCTCTCCTCCCCTCTCTCCTCCCTCTATCCCTCGCTCTCCTCCCTCCATCTATCTCTGCAGTAGTGCTGGGCACATGGACTGCCCGAATGTCTGTACTGATATGGGCTGTGTGTAGAAGTGTGTCTGTGTGGTGGTAAATGTTGATTGACCTACGAACATCAACTATGATGCATGTGACAATATAGACATCTCCTCCCTGTCTGACACTGGTCTCTTAGAGAGGATGATCAGATGTGTGTACCTGTCAGAGGAAGTGATGTGTGCAGGTGAGAGTTTACACCTGTACAGCGGTGCGGGGGGAGGGGAGTCTGACAAACAGATGTGACCTCAAAGGCAGCCTCTTTCACTCACTCTCTTCTCAGGAGTCACTCACTGACTGACTCTGACAAGCTCATCTCACACCATCTCTCTATCCCTCTCCTTCCCCACTCTTCCTCCCCTCCCTCACCATGCCCCTCACACCCTCTCTCTATCCCTCTCCTTCTCTCTCCTTCCCCACTCTTCCTCCCCTCCCTCACCCTGCCCCTCACACTACCTTCCTCACACACTCTCACTTCTTCACGATGATGAAAGGATCATGATGTCACCTTACTTACTCATACTGTGTGTCATTTTTCTCCATGTGTTAAAATATCCCAGTGATTAAGTAGTGTGTCAGGACCAAGTATCAATCCATGCCTTCGTAACCACCACTAAGAGGATTGGTCAATATAAGAGCTGCAGCTACACACACACACACACACACACACACACACACACACACACACACACACACACACACACACACACACACACACACCTGCAGTAGCATTAGTATTCAGTGGTAGTAGATGTGTTTTAACAGTGTAAACTGTGAGGTATGACACCATCCAGTCTGTCGGTATAATACAATATACAAGCATGACCATGTAGTCACTCCCAATTAATGGCACGATCAATTGGTGTGTGGCTTTGTGCACGTGTGTGTTAGGTCAAAACATTTTAGGGTTGCTCTTTACTTTTAAGAAGTTCACCTTGACTGAGAATTTCAGCGTGACTGTATAATTCTGAGAGGTTATTTCTATGTTAAATCCTGCGATCATTGGGGTTTCCTGTGACAGGATGAGAGAGAGAGAAAGACCCTCTCGCTCAGGGTCATTGATAGATTGATCAAGCTATTGATTTCCTTGACTGGTAATGCCAGACATCCTTAGTCCTAGACAGACCACACTGCCATGACCCCTAACCTTTTAATTTATTTCATGATATCCAATTGGTAGGCGTTGGTAGTTACAGACTTGTCCCATCACTGCAACTCCCGCACTGCTTCTTGACACACTGCTCGCTTAACCCGGAAGCCAGCCGCATCAATGTGTCAGAGGAAACACCGTACAACTGGCGACCGTGTCAGCCTGCATGAGCCCGGCCCGCCACAGGAGTCGCTAGAGCGTGATGGGACAAGGACATCCCGGACGACGCAGGGCCAATTGTGCGCCACCTCATGGGTCTCCCGGTCGCGGCCGGCTGCGATGCAGTGCCTTAGACCGCTGCGCCATTCGGGAGGCCCATGACCCCTAAACTTGAGGTGACTTGGCTGAGACAGTGTGTCTGTGTGAGCAAGTATCAACTCAAGGTCAAATGTTGTGTGTGAGTCTCGTCTCACAGAGATGACAGAGGAGGTGTGTCTGTCCCAGACTCGTCTCTGATGAGGGAGACCTCAGAACGCTGTCTTTGTCAGGGCTGAGAGGAAACCAGACTTAAGACTTACATAAGATGCTCTACTGTGTACCTCTAAAACCTGTGCTATGTGACATTATGTTTTCCAAATGGGGGTCAGTTATGGCTGATCCTCTGTTATTCTGAGCCCTGCCCTACCCTGGACAACATATATGACATATACACACAACAACTCTCACGGACAAGGGTGAGTGTTGGGAGGATGGCGGGTTAAGATCAATAAATCTGGCAGATACACACACACCCTCCCTTCCCCCTGTCTTCACCTGTCTGCCGAGGTAAACACATGCATTTAAATGAGGTTCTGGGTGGCGTGGTAACAAAGACAAATGATGTTGTATGTAATATTTCTCTATTAACATAAAGTAATACAAAGTGAAGGGGAGCCGTGTGTGGAGGGAGTTAGAGGAGTTAGAGGTTAATGTCCCGTATCAGATGTGGACAATGTCAGGGCTGTATACTGATCAACCTCTGTCCTTCTCTCCCAAAGGGCTGTATACTGATCAACCTCTGTCCTTCTCTCCCAAAGGGCTGTATACTGATCAACCTCTGTCCTTCTCTCCCAAAGGGCTGTATACTGATCAACCTCTGTCCTTCTCTCCCAAAGGGCTGTATACTGATCAACCTCTGTCCTTCTCTCCCAAAGGGCTGTTTACTGATCAACCTCTGTCCTTCTCTCCCAAAGGGCTGCATACTGATCAACCTCTGTCCTTCTCTCCCAAAGGGCTGTATACTGATCAACCTCTGTCCTTCTCTCCCAAAGGGCTGTATACTGATCAACCTCTGTCCTTCTCTCCCAAAGGGCTGCTTACTGATCAACCTCTGTCCTTCTCTCCCAAAGGGCTGTATACTGATCAACCTCTGTCCTTCTCTCCCAAAGGGCTGTATACTGATCAACCTCTGTCCTTCTCTCCCAAAGGGCTGTGTGTGTGTGTGTGTATGTGTGTGTGTGTGTGTGTCCTCACAGAGGGATTGAGGGTGACACACAATAGGCTGCCAACTATCTTATTGTATCCGACTGTTTTATTAACCCCTCGTCCGCAATACATCACCTCTCGTCCCCAATACCTCACCTCTCGTCCCCAATACATCACCCCTCGTCCGCAATACATCACCCCTCGTCCGCAATACATCACCCCTCGTCCCCAATACATCACCCCTCGTCCGCAATACATCACCCCTCGTCCGCAATACATCACCCCTCGTCCCCAATACATCACCCCTCGTCCGCAATACATCACCTCTCGTCCCCAATACATCACCCCTCGTCCGCAATACATCACCTCTCGTCCGCAATACATCACCTCTCGTCCCCAATACATCCCCCCTCGTCCGCAATACATCACCCCTCGTCCCCAATACATCACCCCTCGTTCCCCAATACATCACCCCTCGTCCGCAATACATCACCTCTCGTCCCCAATACCTCACCTCTCGTCCCCAATACATCACCCCTCGTCCGCAATACATCACCCCTCGTCCCCCAATACATCACCCCTCGTCCGCAATACATCACCTCTCGTCCGCAATACATCACCTCTCGTCCCCAATACATCACCCCTCGTCCGCAATACATCACCCCTCGTCCCCAATACATCACCCCTCGTCCGCAATACATCACCCCTCGTCCCCAATACCTCACCCCTCGCCCCCAATACCTCACCCCTCGTCCCCCAATACCTCACGTCTCGCCCCCAATACCTCACCCCTCGCCCCCAATACCTCACCCCTCGCCCCCAATACCTCACCCCTCGCCCCTCTGGAGCAGTGAGCAGAGTGTTGGTGTCTGAGAAGACCACCCATACATAAAATGAATGCACACATGACTGTAAGTCGCTTTGGATTAAAGTGCATTTTAAATAGCGTATATAAATTATAGCAATAATGACTGTATAAAACTAATAATTATAATACTGAGCTATATTGTATCCTAAGAAAAATGTGGAAATTATATAATTATATAATATATTTTTTTGCTAATACAATTGCTCAGAGAAGGGTTGTGCAGAGGCGCATGTGCATACTGATAGGATGCATTGGGCTGTGAATAGATCAGTTTTGTATCGGCAAAACTGTGTTTATATATAGAAACCAGACAGCATAGTTTAATTTAAAATCGACAGATCAATATGTCCCCCAAGCGACCGGGGGAAAAGTGATCGGTCAGTTATATACAACGGCGAACCAATCTGTGGGTAAAGCGATGCTGCGACTCGAACCCAACAAGACATGGCTTCTCTTAGAGAAAAAGACAAGGAACAACTTGGAGATGAAAATGAGCGCAACAAAACAGCTAAAGGGTATCCAGGAAAACATGGCTAAAACGCCTTCTGGGAACAAAGGTGCTCATTTTTGAAGATGAACTGGACCAGCAAGAATGAGACCAAACAACATGAGAATATTGTCCCGAGTGGAAGATGAGGAAAAGGGATACCTTTTCAGCTACATGATCAAGCTGATATCGGAGGAACGTGACGTGGGTGTAACACCGAAGGATTTGGAGCGATGTCATCGGATCGGCGTGAAACAGAAGAACGCTAAATACCCTCACATGGTCATCTATAAGCTGTGGAACTATCAGACCAACGTCAACATTCTGAAGGCACGATGGGGGAAAGGAGATAAAAATTAATGGCCAGTACGTTTGATTCATCCAGGATCTGTCTGCTAAGCTGAGGCAAAAACAATTAATTCCGATTAGGCATTCACTGGAGTAAAAAAGGCATCAAGTCTCAACTCTGATTCCCGGCAGTGCTGTGGGCATGAAAGGGAACACAGAGGATGGAGTTCACAAGCGCAGATGAAGCCCTGAACAGCCTGCAGGAAACCTTTCCAGTTGAAAGAGAGCCCAAATGCCCTGAGGAGAGGAAGAAGCGGAAAAAAGTAATAAGCACACTAGGGTACATACAGTGATGCCCAAGACCGGCGTATCGTAAAGTGAGACAATATTCTTTCCCCCCCAATACAATCCATACTCTATTGTCCCCAAGAAACTGCTCTTCTCTAGGAAGTAGAGATGGAATTATCTGTTGATGAGGTACATGGACACTGAAAATACCATATAAAAGAGGAAATATAGCATGTATGTCAATAATGTGTCTATAATTGTTCTATGGACGTGTGTGTGTGTGTGTGTGGGCGAGAGGGTGAGAGTGGGTGTATGGGTGTGTATGTGTCTTTACATATGAATGGGAGAGTGAAAGAGGGTAAATATGAATGTGTAGGAGAGCTGGAGAGAATGGGTGTGTGGATGTATAGGGTATATATTATGTGTGAATGAAGGAGAATGAATGAGGAAGTAGATGTATAGGGTGGTGTAAATGTGTCTGAGCAGAAGGGAGGGGGATAAGGATGGGAGGGTGGGACAAACTTGGCTTGGGTGAGTAAAGATGGGAGGGTGGGACGAGCTTGGCTTGGGTGAGTAAAGATGGGAGGGTGGGACGAGCTTGGCTTGGGTGAGTAAAGATGGGAGGGTGGGATGAGCTTGGCTTGGGTGAGTAAAGATGGGAGGGTGGGATGAGCTTGGCTTGGGTGAGTAAAGATGGGAGGGTGGGATGAGCTTGGCTTGGGTGAGTAAAGATGGGAGGGTGGGATGAGCTTGGCTTGGGTGAGTAAAGATGGGAGGGTGGGATGAGCTTGGCTTGGGTGGGGTAAAGATGGGAGGGTGGGATGAGCTTGGCTTGGGTGAGTAAAGATGGGAGGGTGGGATGAGCTTGGCTTGGGTGAGTAAAGATGGGAGGGTGGGATGAGCTTGGCTTGGGTGAGTAAAGATGGGAGGGTGGGATGAGCTTGGCTTGGGTGAGTAAAGATGGGAGGGTGGGATGAGCTTGGCTTGGGTGAGTAAAGGGGGGAGAACTGGGAGGGGGTGGTTGAGAGGAATGGATTTGGTTTGGAAGAGTGAGAAAGAAGGACTTACTTATACTACAATGTAATGTAATTGTATGTTTTTGTGCATTGCAAACCCGTTGTAAAATGAATAACAGTTATGTACAGATTAGGAAATTATGTTGAATCATTATTATTCCTTGTTTATCATAATAACTAAGATTCAGTGGTGGTTATTGGTGAGAATGGAGAGGGCTTTAGTCTGGGGATTGGGATGGGGTGACTGGGAATGCATCAGACACTTCTCTGAGGTGTGTGTAAGGTCTCCATCATCCCATTTCAGTCTCTCTGTGGACCCACTCTACCCAAGTAGACCCCCACCAGCCACTATACTTTAATTTAATTTATAAGGTAATACAAACTGACCTCAGTACTTAAGTGGCAATGTATATATATTGACATCATCCAGAGTTGTTTTTGGTACATTAGGAGAGTACAAAGACTTTATATGGGCAAATAAAATTCCTAGAATATAAGGAACGTTTTACATCTTCAAGTCTGAGGTTGGTTTTAACCTTCCATACTTGAAATTGTATAAACTCGCCACCCAAGGCTTTTACTTGCAACATATAGTTAAATGCAGTAAAGATGAACAATGGGTACATATTGATGATGCACATACTCATCCCCAAATCTTTTACATGTCTATTTTCAAAGGATAATTCATAACTTCATAGTTAAGAACACTATAACAATATGGAAGAAAATGAAACATGAACCAACATCACTCCCTAAAAACAGAAACTTAACGCTAAAGACATAGAAACCGTACCTTACTTGGTAATAGAAAAGAGATGTGTTTTCATGACAGCTTTAAAAAGCAATTTTGTATTGACTAATGTCGATAATTTCAAATACATGCAACTTAAAGGTTTTATATCACAACATTTTGATTTTCAATCTTTTGGACATCAGAGCAATCTTTTGGGAATCCTATTTGAGTCTGAAAAGTATATTCATATGATAGGTACGCTATACAAAACCTTACAGAGAGCCTATCCAACTGACAATCTCTTAGAAAAAATATAAACTATTGGAACCAAGACTTAAAAATAACTGATGTTGGCACAAGATGGAGAGAATGTTGGAACATAACTAACAAGATTACAGTTAACGTAAAATGTGTTCTTAATAAAGTATAAATTAATGTTTAGAATGTATTACACAAAAATCACAAATTCTACAACACAATGGGAGAGTAAAACAGGTGTGATGTTGTTTGTGTGATATTGTCGTTTGTATGTGTATGTTTTGGATTGATTATGAAATATAAAATAAATAATATATTTAAATAATAATAATAATCGTACTAAAATTGCAAATATTGCTCAGAGAAAGAGTTTCTGTTTAACAAGTCATATTTATTTTCTCTCAAAAAGGTAGGGGTCAAAGTCATTGACACCCCTTAAAGATTCTTATCATACCCCCAAGAAATGCTGACCTCCCCTGTTATTTGTAGTGGTGAGAGGTTAGCATATCTTGGGGGTATGATCTTTGACCCTCTAACTTCTCACTCATCATTATCCGTAATCATGGTAGCATCCACATCAACGAAGAAGAGAAAACATGTGTTGTTCTTATTTATAAAGAAGGGACTCCAAAATGAGTCAATACTAAATATTACTTGTTAAACAACATCTCTTTCCCTGTGCAATTGTATTAGTATAAAAAATGTTGGGCATACAACATAGCTCAGTATTTGAATTATGTATTTTATACAGTCATTTTAACTCATTTTTATCAAGTGTATCAATAATTTTCTAAGCCCACTGTATATATTATATTATAAAGAAAATGACGTGGATGGTTTCACCGGAGAGCGTGTGATAATGTATGTGTGCGTGTGCCTCAATGTGTGTATTTGTATGTCAATGTCTGCATGTGCATGTGTGTGTCTGATGCAACCACACTCTGACACCTCATTTTTCACCTGCTAACCCTACACACTTGGACACACACACTGACTGTCTTGAGTGATGATCCCTTTGTCAATAGAGGAGGAGGTGCTTGACATACAGGTAACTACCAAAACAGCTTCAATGAGCTTTGGCATAAGCTATATTCTACAAGTGTCTGGAACTCTATTGGAGGGATGCGATATGATTCTTCCACAAGAAATTCCATCATTTGGTGTTTTGTTGATGGTGGTGGAAAACGCGCCCCTCCAGAATCTCCCATAAGTGTTCAATTGGGTTAAGATCTAGTGACTGAGAGACACACATACTGTACACACACACACACACACACACACACACACACACACACACCCTACCCAAAACGTTTGACCCAAGTTAAACAATTTAAAGGCAATGCTACCAAATATTAATTGAGTGTATGTAAACTTCTGACCCACTGGGAATGTGATGAAAGAAATAAAAGCTGAAATAAATCATTCTTTCTACTATTATTCTGACATTTCACATTCTTAAAATAAAGTGGTGATCCTAACTGACCTAAAACAGACAGGGAATTTTTACTTGGATTAAATGTCAGGAATTGTGAAAAACTGAGTTTAAATGTATTTGGCTAAGGTGTATGTAAACTTCCGACTTCAACTGTATCTTTTCCTCATTAATAAGGCTGTGTGTGTGTGTGTGTGTGTGTGTGTGTGTGTGTGTGTGTGTGTGTGTGTGTGTGTGTGTGTGTGTGTGTGTGTGTGTGTGTGTGTGTGTGTGTGTGTGTGTGTGTGTGTGTGTGTGTGTGTGTGTGTGTGCAGTAAGTTGTACTCAGCTTGAGCCCACTGGGTGTGTAGAGCTGCTACTGTAATCTACTGTAAGACACTGATATCTCTGAGAGGACTAGGGAGGCTGGCACAGCACTAACACACACAGCAGCACTAACACACACAGCTAAGGCCAAAGAGTAGAGGCACAGAGATTTGGGAAGGAAGTCACGGAATGGACGCATTGACGTACACACACACACACACACACACACACACACACACACACACACACACACACACACACACACACACACACACACACACACACACACACACACACACACACACACACACATAGAGAGTAAGAGGCACCCACACACACATTTTGGTGGGAAGTCAGTGAATAGTTTCAGGTCACCAGCAGAAACAGCGGTGTGTGTGTGTGTGTGTGTGTCTAGGGCTGTTGTGGTGACCGTGTCCCGGAAGGTCACGAGTCATGAAGGCAGTCAAATCCCACCTGACCGTTTAGTCACAGTAATTAGGCTTCTTCAAGCTCTGGTGCTGCTGATGGCCACTAGTAGTCTACCAAACATGCTAACTGCCTGGTACTCAGCACTCTATTGTCCCTCTAATCACTCTGACATCAAGTGGCTTGCAGGCTATGCATGGAAGCCAGGAGATGGTAAATGTATTTATGTTCATTAACTGTGAGAGCAACAGTTATTTGCTTGATGAAATTTCATGACCACCACAGACCTAGTCATGACCGTAGTAAAATTCCACATGACCGTTGAGTGGAAAACATGGTCATAGTGGATGTTGTTTCAAAGCCTAACACAATGAAATGGACAGCTTTCTAAGGTGACTATTAATTAAAAACACCATATGCATATTAGAACCCATAGGCTTATGAGCCTGAAAAAAAAGCCTGAATTAAAATGATTGTGCCTTTATACAATACAATACATTGCCTATTGCATATTATGCATGCCAGAAAAACATAAAACAAAACGGATTTTAGATGTCTTTGGTACATAATTGGTCTAGCCTATACTCCAAAATTATACACATTTGAGTAATCGCCTTTGAGTGTGGACTGTATCATTGTGCATACTGGAAGGACTGGTTACCTTATGCTATGATCCAAAATGGCTATCCACCAGTCTGGGAGAGAACGTGTAGCCCTAGTTGGTTCATTGATTGTGCAGGGCAATTTTGAATAGTTTAGTAATAGGGATTTTTCATAATGAATTACACATGACCTTTACAGAATATCTCACCACCGCTCTTCCATCTCTTCCTCTTTCTCCTGTATTACTTCCTCGAGGCGCAGAGCGTCTGTCAACAGTTTAGTGAAATATGTTTTGTTGCAAAAACATTTTACTATCGATGTTCCCGAACAGATTACAATTGGTTTCCCAAATTAAGTACTGGGTAGCTGCAGGAGCCGATGGCATAGCCTACAGAGTTTGGGCGGAATATCACCTGTTGCGCAGCGAGAGCATGCTCCTCAAACAGTGGTTGATGCATGGAATGAAATAAGTGTTCTTATATTTATTTCTCAGCAGCTTATATTAAAACCACTATAAAACCGAAGTACTCTACCAGGCATCATTGCAAAACGGACCGGAGGGAAAGTGCGCAGCCTCTATTCACTATTCCAGTGCATACAGATGACGTCTTTTCCCCCTGCCCCTGTACCTGCCCATTTAATAATGGGCCATTCTAAATCTAAACCTAATTTACATATTAGTAAAGACAATATTACATTGAGAATAGTATGATCACTTGATGAGGCGCAAGCTTTTTTATATATTTTCTCAAATCATCAATAGCCTGTAGTCGCACAATGCAGCCCATATACAGTGGGGAGAACAAGTATTTGATACACTGCCGATTTTGCAGGTTTTCCCACTTACAAAGCATGTAGAAGTCTGTAATTTGTATCATAGGTACTCTTCAACTGTGAGTGACGGAATCTAAAACAAAAATCCATAAAATCACATTGTATGATTTTTAAGTAATTAATTTGCATTTTATTGCATGACATAAGTATTTGATACATCAGAAAAGCAGAACTTAATATTTGGTACAGAAACCTTTGTTTGCAATTACAGAGATCATACATTTCCTGTAGTTCTTGACCAGGTTTGCACACACTGCAGCAGGGATTTTGGCCCACTCCTCCATACAGACCTTCTCCAGATCCTTCAGGTTTCGGGGCTGTCTCTGGGCAATACGGACTTTCAGCTGCCTCCAAAGATTTTCTATTGGGTTCAGGTCTGGAGACTGGCTAGGCCACTCCAGGACCTTGAGATGCTTCTTACGGAGCCACTCCTTAGTTGCCCTGGCTGTGTGTTTCGGGTCATTGTCATGCTGGAAGACCCAGCCATGACCCATCTTTAATGCTCTTACTGAGGGAAGGAGGTTGTTGGCCAAGATCTTGCGATACATGGCCCCATCCATCCTCCCCTCAATACGGTGCAGTCGTCCTGTCCCCTTTGCAGAAAAGCATCCCCAAAGAATGATGTTTCCACCTCCATGCTTCACGGTTGGGATGGTGTTCTTGGGGTTGTACTCATCCTTCTTCTTCCTCCAAACACGGCAAGTGGAGTTTAGACCAAAAAGCTATATTTTTGTCTCATCAGACCACATGACCTTCTCCCATTCCTCCTCTGGATCATCCAGATGGTCATTGGCAAACTTCAGACGGGCCTGGACATGTGCTGTCTTGAGCAGGGGGACCTTGCGTGCGCTGCAGGATTTTAATCCATGACGGCGTAGTGTTTTACTAATTGTTTTCTTTGAGACTGTGGTCCCAGCTCTCTTCAGGTCATTGACCAGGTCCTGCCGTGTAGTTCTGGGCTGATCCCTCACCTTCCTCATGATCATTGATGCCCCAAGAGGTGAGATTGACCGTCATCTTGAACTTCTTCCATTTTCTAATAATTGCGCCAACAGTTGTTGCCTTCTCACCAAGCTGCTTGCCTATTGTCCTGTAGTCCATCCCAGCCTTGTGCAGGTCTACAATTTTATCCCTGATGTCCTTACACAGCTCTCTGGTCTTGGCCATTGTGGAGAGGTTGGAGTCTGTTTGATTGAGTGTGTGGACAGGTGTCTTTTATACAGGTAACGAGTTCAAACAGGTGCAGTTAATACAGGTGGTGAGTGGAGAACAGGAGGGCTTCTTAAAGAAAAACTAACAGGTCTGTGAGAGCCGGAATTCTTACTGGTTGGTAGGTGATCAAATACTTATGTCATGCAATAAAATGCAAATTAATTATTTAAAAATCATACAATGTGATTTTCTGGATTTTTGTTTTAGATTCCATCACTCACAGTTGAAGAGTACCTATGATAGTTGCCAAATAACTCAACATTTAGCGTATAGGACCTGTTTCAAATTATCCCTTTTAGCTCGGATTGGGGAAAATATCCTTTCTATTTTATTCAGCGAAGTTCATTTCTATTCTTCATATCATATAAAATGATGCCATGGGACTTATAAACATATCTTGTCTGATAAATGAACAAGCCTACGGCCTATCGCATGGAGCATAGCCAAATAACATACAAACAAACAACTCATATTCTGTTCTTCTGAAATACATTTTCTACATATAATGTTTCTTTAGACCTGACTAAAATAAATAATCAATTTATTGTGATGGTGTAATTCAAATATTTTATTAGACATTTTTAAATGTACACCCCCGGTCAAAAGTTTACTCATTCAAGGGGTTTTCTTTATTTGCAATTTTTTTTACATTGTAGAATAAAAGTGAAGACATCAAATCTATGACATAACACATATGGAGTAATGTAGTATCCAAAAAAGTGTTAAACAAATCCAAATATATTTTATATTTGAGATTCTTCAAATAGCCAGCCTTTGCCTTGATGACAGCTTTGCACACTCTTGGCATTCTCTCAACCAGCTTCACCTGGAATGCTTTTCCATCAGTCATGAAGGAGTTCCCACATATGCTGAGCACTTGTTGGCTGCTTTTCCTTCACTGCGGTCCAACTCACCCAAAGCCATCTAAATTTGGTTGAGGTTGGAACCAAAAATCTCAAATTTGGACTCCAGACCGAAGGACAAATTTCCACCGGTCTTATGTCCATTGCTCGTGTTTCTTGGCCCAAGCAAGTCTCTTCTTATTATTGGTGTCCTTTAGTAGTGGTTTCTTTGCAGCATTTCAACCATGAAGCTGGTTGAGAGAATGCCATGGGTGTGCAAAGCTGTCATCAAGGCAAAGAGTGGCTATTGAAGAATCTCTAATATAAAATATTTTGATTTGTTTAACACTTTTTTGGTTACTACATGATTCCATATGTGTTATGTCATAGTTCTGATGTCTTCACTTTTATTCTACAATGTAAGAAATGTAATATTCCAAACTTTTGACCGGGGGTGTGATGGAGGCCTGGAGATGCTAAACGTGTTCATGTTAATAAACGGTCAATTACCATGAGACGGGTTCATGTTTATTAACGATGCCTGACTACTCTACAATGTTTGGCTCTAGAGTTAAGTACACATACACATAGATAGATAGATAGATAGATAGATAGATAGATAGATAGATAGATAGATAGATAGATAGATAGATAGATAGATAGATAGATAGATAGATAGATAGATAGATAGAGAGAGAGAGAGAGAGAGAGAGAGAGAGAGAGAGAGAGAGGTAGGTAGGTAGGTAGGTAGGTAGGTAGGTAGGTAGGTAGGTAGGTAGGTAGGTAGGTAGGTAGGTAGGTAGGTAGGTAGGTAGGTAGGTAGGTAGGTAGGTAGGTAGGTAGGTAGGTAGGTAGGTAGGTAGGTAGGTAGGTAGGTAGGTAGGTAGGTAGGTAGGTAGGTAGGTAGGTAGGTAGGTAGGTAGGTAGGTAGGTAGGTAGGTAGGTAGGTAGGTAGGTAGGTAGGTAGGTAGGTAGGTAGGTAGGTAGGTAGGTAGGTAGGTAGGTAGGTAGGTAGGTAGGTAGGTAGGTAGGTAGGTAGGTAGGTAGGTAGGTAGGTAGGTAGGTAGGTAGGTAGGTAGGTAGGTAGGTAGGTAGATAGATAGATAGATAGATAGATAGATAGATAGATAGATAGATAGATAGATAGATAGATAGATAGATAGTCGTATCATATCGCTCTATCGTATCATAAAGCTTTAAGACGCTTCTCCTGCTTAACATACAAACATCTTCACCGCTCCATCACCACCTCTCTCTCTCTGTCCCTCCATGTTTCTCTCGTTGGTTCCCCTTAACCATATTGTACATTGATGTATAGCCGTTTTATATTGACAGTGTATTAAGAGGTCAGGACACGGTGCTGGTATCGGCACATCAGATCTGGGGATAAACTGTAAACCCTCTCATATACTAATCAGTGACTAAGGAGACCGTGTGTGTTTGTCTGTGCGTGCGTGCATGTGTGACAGATACACCTGTCTCGTGTTAGTTGTGTATTATTCAACAGCCATATGATTTTACATGTACGGACGGCTTAAACGATCTAAAGGAGAGGAAGGTTGACTGCCATTTGCTTTTCAAATTGAATTTACTGTCAATAATGAATGCATGACATTAATATGTCAACAGCTTCACATACTGGGGAGGAAGAGCCCCACTCAATACTGACCTGTTTGTGTGTGTGTGAGAGAGAGAGAGAGAGAGAGAGTGTGTGAGAGTGTGTCCTGACCTCCCCGTGAGAACAGTGTGACAGTATGGGCAGCACGGCTTGATCATCAATAGCTGACATACAGCTCAGGAACATGATTTGATGCTACATAATATTATCTCGTTGATTGATGAGGATCAAAGTGAATCCTAGCACCTTGTGCATACAAATGTGAACCAAGATGAATTGAACCCATATCATATCTAGAATCCAACTGATTAACACATAGATTATTAGATTATTCAAAACATATAGAAACAACGATCTCATCCACTCGCTCTGTGTAACTCAATTTTAAAGTCACAAAATGCTGTGACGTTTTGTTGTTAAGGATCCCTATACTTCCACAACATATTTGTTACCGTGTGCATGCTTGTGTGTCCATGAAGGAAATACCTAATCTAGCCTTTGTATCATTTCCTGAATGACCTCTGCTTTCACTGTGTGATGGATGATATTCTGCTCATAGACGTACGTTTTCCGGAACAAGGTAAAAATAATCTTCCCTCACAAGAAGACCATGTTGTTACAAGGGTCATTTTATAAGGGTGAGAGAGAAAGAGGGAGAGAGAGGAAGAGAAGGAGAAAGAGAGAGGAACTAGAGAGAGAGTGGAAGAGAAGGAGAAAGAGAGAGGAATGAGGGAGAGAGTGGAAGAGAAGGAGAAAGAGAGAGGAGAGAGTGGAAGAGAAGGAGAAAGAGAGAGGAAAGAGGGAGAGAGTGGAAGAGAAAGAGAAAGAGAGAGGAAAGAGGAGGAGAGTGGAAGAGAAGGAGAAAGAGAGAGGAAAGAGGGAGAGAGTGGAAGAGAAAGAGAAAGAGAGAGGAAAGAGGAAGAGAGTGGAAGAGAAGGAGAAAGAGAGAGGAAAGAGGGAGAGAGTGGAAGAGAAGGAGAAAGAGAGAGGAGAGAGTGGAAGAGAAGGAGAAAGAGAGAGGAAAGAGGGAGAGAGTGGAAGAGAAGGAGAAAGAGAGAGGAAAGAGGGAGAGAGTGGAAGAGGAGTGAGAGAGGAAAGAGGGAGAGAGCGGAAGAGAAGGAGTGAGAGAGGAAAGAGGGAGAGAGTGTAAGAGAGAGAATGTGAAGGAGAGACGAGGAGGATACATGTTTGCTTTCTAAGAGGTATATTGTTGCTGCACATTACTGAAATACTGCTTTGTTTTATCCTAGAGTACTTTATCATTCTCCCTCTACTGAGTTGGTCTGTGTCCTGGCCTCTTAACATATATACTTAACAAAAATAGAAACGCACCAATTTCAACAATCTCACTGAGTTGGTCTGTGTCCTGGCCTCTTAACATACAGTCATGTGAAAAAGTAAGTAGTTTTTTTTTTTTACGTATTTGGACAGATGGATATGCAATCTTCACTTCAACACTATTAACAGATACAGGTTACCCAATTTAACAAATCTTAGAACCCCAGTGTAACATCAAGGGATCTACAGGCCTCTCTTGACACAATCAATGTCAAGGTGCATGGGTACACTGTCAGAAAGAGACTGCACAAACTTGGCCTACATGGGATGTCAGGAAGGAAGAAGCCTCTGCTCCCCCCAAAAATAGTTGTTGTCTGGCAAAAGTCAGTTGTGTCTTGATATTATTTTTTGAGAGCAGAGGCTTCTTCCTCCCTGACCTCCCATGTAGGCCAAGTTTGTGCAGTCTCTTTCTGACAGTGTACCCATGCAATTCGACATTGATTGTGGCAAGAGAGGCCTGTAGATCCCTTGATGTTACCCTGGGGTTCTTAGAGACTTCTATGAGCATCTTTCGGTCAGCTTTGGCTGACTTTGGTGGGACGACCTGTCCTAGGTAGTTTGGTGGGACGACCTGTCCTAGGTAGTTTGCCAGTGGTCTGGACCTTTCGTCGGACAGTGGAATGATGTACTTCTAATTGCTTGGAAATGGATTTGTAACCCCTCCCAGACTGTAACTCCTCCCAGACTGTAACTCCTCCCAGACTGTAACTCCTCCCAGACTGTAACTCCTCCCAGACTGTAACTCCTCCCAGACTGTAACCCCTCCCAGACTGTAACTCCTCCCAGACTGTAACTCCTCCCAGACTGTAACCCCTCCCAGACTGTAACCCCTCCCAGACTGTAACCCCTCCCAGACTGTAACCCCTCCCAGACTGTAACTCCTCCCAGACTGTAACCCCTCCCAGACTGTAACCCCTCCCAGACTGTAACTCCTCCCAGACTGTAACTCCTCCCAGACTGTAACTCCTCCCAGACTGTAACCCCTCCCAGACTGTAACTCCTCCCAGACTGTAACCCCTCCCAGACTGTAACTCCTCCCAGACTGTAACCCCTCCCAGACTGTAACCCCTCCCAGACTGTAACTCCTCCCAGACTCATGGGCATCAATAATCTTTCTTCTGAGGGCCTCGGGTAGGTCTTATGATCTTTGAATGATGTGTTACCACACACCCATATAGTTAAGACAAAACCAGACCAATTTCTTATCTTTATGGAAGGCTGGACGCTCCTAAGTTTCTCTCTAATGTTTTCTAAATTTTAATTTGCACTTGTTTTGGTACCTAATTATAATTTGAGCCATTTCATGTGATGGTAAAGGTAGGGGTGTACTAACTTTTTCCCTATAAGGAAAATGCATTTTTGTTTATTTTAATTGCATAACATGTTCAATATTTCTTTTGCGGGGCTGTGATTTGTTACATTGGGTAACCTTTATCTGTCAATTGTGTTGAAGTGAAGTTTACATATCCATCTGTCCAAATATGTAAAAAAAAAAAAAAAGTTCCAGGGGGTGTACTTACTTTTTCACATGACTGTATATTCTGAACAAAAATATAAACGCAACAATTTCACTGAGTTACAGTTCATATGAGGAAATCAGTCAATTAAAATAAATTCATTAGGCCCTAATCTATAGATTTCATATGACCTGTCAGGGGTCCAGGCCCAGCCAAACAGAGTTAGTTTAATTTTTTTTATTACAGACAGAAATACTGCTCAGCTGTCCATGTGGCTGGTCTCAGACGATCCCGCAGGTAAAGAAGCAGGATGTGGAGTTCCTGGGCTGTCGTGGTTACACGTGGTCTGTGGTTGTGAAACCGGTTGAACGTACTGCCAAATTATCTAAAATTACATATTACATTGGAGGCGGCTTATGGTAGAGAAATTAACAATTATTAATTAACAATTAATTAACAGTTCTCTGGCAACAGTTCCGGTGGACATTGCTGCAGTCAGCATGCCAATTGCACGCTCCCTCAAAACTGAAGACATCTGTGGTATTGTGTTGTGACAAAACTGCACATTTTAGAGTGGCCTTTTCTTGTCCCCAGCACAAGGTGCACCTGTGTAATGATCATGCTGTTTAATCAGATTCTTGATATGCTACACCTGTCAAGTGGATGGTTTATCTTGACAAAGGAGAAATGCTCACTAGCAGGTATGTAAACAAATTTGTGCACACAGTTGAATTCAAAGTTTACATACACTTAGATTGAAGTCATTAAAACTCATTTTTCAACCACTCCACATATTTCATGTTAACAAACTATAGTTTTGACAAGTCGGTTAGGACATCTACTTTGTGCATGACACAAGTAATTCTTCCAACAATTGTTTACAGACAGATTATTTCACTTACCTGTGCTTTTAAACAGCTTGGAAATTCCAGAAAATGATGTAATGGCTTTAGAAGCTTCTGATAGGCTAATTGACCTCATTTGAGTCAATTGGAGGTGTACCTGTGGATGTATTTCAAGGCCTACCTTCAAACTCAGTGCCTCTTCGCGAGACATCGTGGAAAAATCAAAAGAAATCAGCCTTTGACCTCCGAAAAAAATGTGTAGACCTCCACAAGTTTGGTTCATTCTTGGGAGCAATTCCCAAACGCCTGAAGGTACCACGTTCATCTGTACAAACAATAGTACGCAAGTATAAACACCATGGGACCACGTAGCCGTCATACCGCTCAGGAAGAAGACGTGTTCTGTCTCCTAGAGATGAACGTACTTTGGTGCGAAAAGTGCAAATCAATCCCAGAACAACAGCAAAGTACCTTGTGAAGATGCTGGAGTAAACAGGTACAAAATTATCTATATCCACAGTAAAACGAGTCCTATATCGACATAACCTGAAAGGCTGCTCAGCAAGGAAGAAGCCACTGCTCCAAAACCGCTATAAAAAAGCCAGACTATGGTTTGTAACTGCACATGGCGACAAAGATCATACTTTTTGGAGAACTGTCCTCTGGTCTGATGAAACAAAAATAGAACTGTTTGGCCATAATGACCATCGTTATGTTTGGAGGAAAAAGGGGCATGCTTGCAAGCCAAAGAACACCAACCCAACCGTGAAGCACGGGGGTGGCATTATCATGTTGTGGGGGTGCTTTGCTGCAGGAGGGACTGGTGCACTTCACAAAATAGATGGCATCATAGATAGATAGATAGATAGATAGATAGGTACTTTATTGATCCCCCGGGGGGGAAATTTCATTGTCAAGCAGCTACAACAAAACACAGGGCAGGTGCAAAATGCCACAACGAAAGTACACAAAAGACAGATACACGGTACATGATACATAGAGCGGCAGTATGAAAAAGTATAGAAATACAAGATATCTGGAGTGCAAAAAAAGCTATAAAAAGACATTGCATAGTATGAGTGGTTGGCTGAATATGTACACTATACATTGGTGGATGTTGGATGGTTAACTATACTATACAGGTCGATGGCAGAGAAATACTTCAGTAGCTAAAAATGTGTATGATATGAGCGAGGGAATAATAGTTTACTTAATAGACAGACTGGGTAAATGAACAGGTAAGTGAAAAGTTTTCATGGTTAAATTAGCTGTACAGTTAGGTATACAGTTATATTTACAGATAAGTGAATACTTGCATGTTTACACAAACTGTACAGGTAAATGACAGGAAGAGATACTTTAATAGCTAAATGTGTGTATGATATCATTTGGGGTAATAATAGTAATTCCCTTAAAATACAGTCCTTAGTGCGCAGGGTTTAATTTCAGACAACTGCACGTATTGCACATGAGGAAGAAATATTATGTGGATATATTGAAGCAACATCTCAAGACTAAATGGACAATGACCCCAAGCATGCTTCCAAAGTTGTGGCAAAATGGCTTAAGGACAACAAAGTCAAGGAATTGGAGTGGCCATCACAAAGCCCTGACCTCAATCCTAAAGAACATTTGTGGGCAGGTCTGAAAAAGCGTGTGCGAGCAATGAGGCCTACAAACCTGACTCAGTTACACCAGTTCTGTCTGGAGGAATGGGCCAAAATTCACCCAACTTATTGTGGGAAGCCTGTGGAAGGCTACCCGAAACGTTTGACCCAAGTTAAACAATTTAAAGGCAATGCTACCAAATACTAATTGAATGTATGTAAACTTCTGACCTACTGGGAATGTGATGAAAGAAATAAAAGCTGAAATAATAATTCTCTGTACTATTCTTCTGACATTTCATATTCTTATTTTCATAACCATCCTCTGCTGTTCATTTGTTTATGAAATTTCCCCCCCGGGGGATCAATAAAGTACCAATCTATCTCAAATAAAATGGTGATCCTAATTAGCCTAAACCAAGCAATTTTTACTAGGATTAAATGTCAGGAATTGCTAAAGTGTATGTAAACTGCCGACTATTTTTGTTTATGAAAAATTTCAGGGATCTTTTATTTCAGCTCATGAAACATGGGACCAACATAGTTTATAGTTTGGTTCAGTATAGATAACACACAGACACACTTTTTCTGGACTCACTTTTAACCTGTATTTTTCTGAACCAGAGCATCATGTATAAGCCGTATAATACTGTATTTAATAGTAATATTACTGTATACTCCACCCCCTGTGTGTTTCCATTTTTCTCCCATTACCTGCAGCTGCCAGTACTTCATAATTCCCTGCCTCACCTTATCCTCACCCCTCCTCAACCTCCTTATCCTCACCCCTCCTCAACCCCTTTACCACCTTATCCTCACCCCTCCTCAACCCCCTTTACCACCTTATCCTCACCCCTCCTCAACCCCCTTTACCTCCTTATCCTCACCCCTCCTCAACCCCTTTACCACCTTATCCTCACCCCTCCTCAACCCCTTTACCACCTTATCCTCACCCCTCCTCAACCCCCTTTACCTCCTTATCCTCACCCCTCCTCAACCCCTTTACCACCTTATCCTCACCCCTCCTCAACCCCTTTACCACCTTATCCTCACCCCTCCTCAACCCCTTTACCTCCTTATCCTCACCCCTCCTCAACCCCTTTACCACCTTATCCTCACCCCTCCTCAACCTCCTTATCCTCACCCCTCCTCAACCTCCTTATCCTCACCCCTCCTCAACCCCTTTAACACCTTATCCTCACCCCTCCTCAACCCCCTTTACCACCTTATCCTCACCCCTCCTGAACCCCCTTTACCACCTTATCCTCACCCCTCCTCAACCCCCTTTACCACCTTATCCTCACCCCTCCTCAACCCCCTTTACCACCTTATCCTCACCCCTCCTCAACCCCCTTTACCTCCTTATCCTCACCCCTCCTCAACCCCTTTACCACCTTATCCTCACCCCTCCTCAACCCCCTTTACCACCTTATCCTCACCCCTCCTCAACCTCCTTATCCTCACCCCTCCTCAACCTCCTTATCCTCACCCCTCCTCAACCTCCTTATCCTCACCCCTCCTCAACCTCCTTATCCTCACCCCTCCTCAACCTCCTTATCCTCACCCCTCCTCAACCTCCTTATCCTCACCCCTCCTCAACCTCCTTATCCTCACCCCTCCTCAACCTCCTTATCCTCACCCCTCCTCAACCCCCTTTACCCCCTCCCCTTCCCCTCACCCCTCCTCAACCCCTTTAACCCCTTTACCCCCTCCCCTCCCCTTCCCCTCACCCCTCCTCAACCCCTTTACCCCCTCCCCTCCCCTTCCCCTCACCCCAACCCCTTGCTTTGTTTCAGCCCCCCTCCTCCCCCCATTCCATCTCCTACTGTAGACTGAGAGTTGTGTTATTAATGTGTGGGACTCACAGGGAAAGGGGATTTCTAGTCAGCTGCACAACTGAATGCATTCAACTGAAATGTGTCTTTTGCATTTAACCCAACCCCTCTAAATCAGAGAGGTGCGGGGAGCTGGCTTATTCGACTACCATGTCTTCAGCATGGGACTAGAGTGTGGGAATAGAATGTCTGTTGATCATTTCACGCTTTTGTTTATATGAGTTCCATTGTTCATAGCCGTGTGTGTGTGTGTGTGTGTGTGTGTGTCTGCCCTAGACAGTAGGGTATTTTTCCTGGGCTCTGGTTGTTCCTGCATCATTACCCTGCCACAGACAAAGCCACCTTGTCTCTCTCTCACTCTCTCACACACCTGTGACTGTGTGGATGAAACAGTCTTGGGGATCCTAGATCTCTGCCAGGGAAGATGAAGAAAGGAGAAATAGATTCAAACAACACTATCTTCCTGTGGTGAGAAAACCTTTCATAAATCACAACAAGCTGGCAGAAAATAGAACATTTGTCAGGGCTACGTCCATGTGTTTGAGAGAGAGAGAGAAACACAGATATAGATACAGATACCATGTGTGTGAGAGAGAGAGAGAGAGAGAGAGAGAGAGAGAGAGAGAGAGAGAGAGAGAGAGAAAGAGAGAGAAACACAGATACCTACATATACTATGTGGCATAATATTACACCAGGTTGCTGGTACTAGTTACAGTACAAAGGTGAAGCTACTGTAAATTATGTGTGTGTGAGTGTGTGTGTGCTTGAAGGGCTGGAGAGGGGCTGGGGGGTTGTGTTCTTGTGCGCAGGGGTTGTGTGGGTTGTGTGCCTGATACCCCTCCCACAGGGCATCTTTATAGAGAACATTAAATGAAACAGACAGAGAGAGGAGAAAGAAAGACTGTAAAGGAAAGGTAACTCTGGGGGAATTATTGTCTGGGTCAGAGATAGAAGAGTCAGGAAGAGAGAGAGGAGGGAGAGAGAATGAGAGGGGGGGGGCAGAAGGTCAGACAGAGGGGAAGCAATAGAGGGGGAAGAGACAAGGGAGTTTGAGAGAGAGAGAGAGAGAGAGAGAGAGAGAGAGAGAGAGAGAGAGAGAGAGAGAGAACAGAAGAGTCATTGAGAGCATTCATGTCCTAAAGTGGCTCCAGTGAACTATTCACCTGCCAGTTCCACACACTGCGTTCTCATTACCTGTCTCTAGCGCTGCCGAAAGACCACTGATGTAATTTACCATTCACACACTGACTGTCTAGTCTAAAGACCAAAATTAAAGAGAGAGGGAGAGATTGTAGAAAAGAAGGATAGAATCAAGGGAGTGTATTTGTAGCAGAGCCCCAGCTGTTAACTCCCCAGGGTTCACACAGCTGACACGCACTCACACACAGACACACTTCTCCACACTTCTCCACACTTCTCCACACTTCTCTACACCTCTCCACCTTTTCCCTATTTCCCTGCGTCTCTTCCTACTCACACTCACTTTCTTCTCTTCTTCTTCCTCTGTCACTCTTTGTTCCTCTCTTTTCTCCCCTCCAGTCCTCTTCTTTCCCCTCCCCTCCCCCCTCTCTCTCTCTCTCTCTCTCTGTCACTCTCTCTGTCTCTGTCTCTGTCTCTGTCTCTGTCTCTGTCTCTGTCTGTCTCTCTCTCTCTCTCTGTCTCCATCTCATTGTCTTTCTGCACATCCGGAGGCAGAGCTTCAGAGCCCCATCTGGGGAGAGGGTGCAAAAGCCAGAAGAACAGAATGAGAGAGGGAGGGGAGAGGAATAGGACCAGAGGAGACAAGAGTGGGAGGGAGGGAGGAGACCAGAAAGGGAGGGAGGGAGGAGACGGCAAGAAATGTATGTATGCCCATTTATGTGCTTGTGTTTATGGACAGGACAGGCTGCATATTCCAGATTACTCTCCTCTCTCCCTCCTGCTAGCTGCTTTTACAATTATTCCCCAACCAGAACATAGGCAGACTGGGGAATGTGTCAGCTGGTTAAGTACATTTGCTCCCATCTCTCATGCATGTCTCAATGATTATCATTCCCTCTCTGTCTAAGTGTCAGGACCAGAGTAAGGGACTGGGGTGGAGGGGTGGGTGACTGTCATAATGTCGAGCTCTCCTCTCCTCTCCTCTCCTCTCCTCTCCTCTCCTCTCCTCTCCTCTCCTCTCCTCTCCTCTCCTCTCCTCTCCTCTCCTCTCCTCTTTCTCTCCTCTTTCTCTCCCTCCCCTTTCCTCCCCTCTCATCTCCTCTCAAATGAGAAATACGTGCACTCAGGCTATCCAGAAGGCCAAAGTTAGTTACTTTAAGGAAAAGTTCTCTCTCTGTGGGTCTAACCCCAAGAAATACTGGAAAACGGTTAAAGACCTGGAGAATAGACCCTCCTCTTCACAGCTGCCCATGTCCCTTAAAGTTGATGATGTGGTTGTTACTGACAAGAAGCGCATGGCTGAGCTCTTTAATCACCACTTCATTAAGTCAGGATTCCTATTTGACTCAGCCATGCCTCCTTGCCCGTCCAACATTTCCTCATCTGCCACCCCTTCTAATGCAACTATCCCCGATGCTTCTCACTCTTTTTCCCCTGCCCCGCTACAAAGTTTTTCCCTGGAGGCAGTTACTGAGTCCGAGGTACTTAAGGAGCTCCTGAAACTTGACCCCAAAAAACCAACTGGGTCAGTAACTATCTCCGACCTTTTTAACCTGTCTCTCCATTCGAGGGAGGTTCCCATTGCTTGGAAGGCAGCCACGGTTTGTCCTTTATTTAAAGGGGGAGATCATGCTGATCCTAACTGTTATAGGCCTATTTCTATTTTGCCCTGTTTATCAAAAGTGTTGGAAAAACTTGTCAATACTCAACTGACTGGCTTTCTTGATGTCTATAGTTTTCTCTCTCGTATGCAATCTGGTTTCCGCTCAGTTTATGAATGTGCCACTGCAACCTAAAAGGTCCTCAATGATGTCACCACTGCCCTTGATTCTAAGTAATGTTTTGCTGCTATTTTTATTGACTTGGCCAAAGCTTTCGATACGGTAGACCATTCCATTCTTGTGGGCCGGCTAAGGAGTATTGGTGTCTCTGAGGGGTCTTTGCTCTGGTTTGCTAACTACCTCTCTCAAAGAGTGCAGTGTATAAAGTCAGAAAATATGCTGTCTCAGCCACTGCCTGTCACCAAGGGAGTACCCCAAGGCTCAATCCTAGGCCCCACGCTCTCTCAATTTACATCAACAACATAGCTCAGGCAGCAGGAAGCCCTCTCATCCATTTATATATATTTTTCAGTTCGCAACAGCTAGGGACTGGAACGAGCTGCTTCAATCTCTTCATTCAAAGACTCAATCATGGACACTCTTACTGACAGTTGTGGCTGCTTTGCATGATGTATTGCCATCTCTACCTTCTTGCCCTTTGTACTGTTGTCTGTGCCCAATAATGTTTGCACCATGTTTTGTGCTGCTGCCATGTTGTGTTGCTACCGTATTGTTGTCATGTTACGTGCTACCATGCTGTGTTGTCATGTGTTGCTGCCTTGCTATGTTGTTGTCTTATGTATCTCTTTTGGTAGTGTTGTTTTGTCTCTCTTGTCGTGATGTGTGTTTGGTCCTATATTTATATTTTATTTATTTATTTATTTTTATCCCAGACCCCGTCTCCGCAGGAGGTATTTTGCCTTTTGGTAGGCCGTCATTGTAAATAAGAATTTGTTCTTAACTGCCTAATTAAATAAAGGTAAATAAAATAAAATCCTCCTCTCCTCTCCTCTCCTCTCCTCTCCTCTCCTCTCCTCTCCTCTCCTCTCCTCTCCTCTCCTCTCCTCTCCTCTCCTCTCCTCTCCTCTCCTCTCCTCTCCTCTCCTCTCCTCTCCTCTCCTCTCCTCTCCTCTCCTCTCCTCTCCTCTCCTCTCCGTTCCCCTCTTTTCCTCTCTGTCAGAGTTTGGGGAATGGGGGTAAGACAGGATCAGAGTTCAGATACTGGGGGATGTAAGAATGGATTCAGGGGATCGGGGTGGATATGGTTGTATGCAAGGGGAGATGGGGAATACAGAGGTATACATAGCGATAGAAGGGGGGTTGAGGGAGCGATACGGCGGGATAGAGAAAGGGAAGAGTGATTATGGTTGGTCTGGGCTGCTCTGATCTGCCACCAGTGATAAATGACTAATCAGGAGAGCAGGCCCCTCCGGTCTCTTTCAGAACCACTACTGTACACACACACACACACACACAGACAGTTGCTATCCCACCGTGTAACAGTGAGCCCAGAGAGCAGATATAGATTTCTCCTCCTCCCACTCTGCCTGACTGTCTGCCAGCATGCCTTACCTCTAACCTCCCTTCCTCCCTGTCTCACCTCTGTGACATGCTGCTGGAGGTCTAATGGTGTGTCCAGACAGAGACAAAGATCAGGTCAGACAGCCATGTAACTGCAGAGCTCTGTGGAACTGAGGAGGGGAGAGGAGCAAAGAGGAGAGGGAGGGGAAGGGTAGGAGGAGATCTCCATGTTGAGTCTGAGGAGGGATAGACTCATGTTAAATCCAATACAATCGCACCAGAGCTAATGATATGAAAGATAGGGAGGGAGAGAGAGCTGGAGGGAGGGAGGGAGGGAGGGAGGGAGGGAGGGAGGGAGGGAGGGAGGGAGGAGGTCTTTGTAGGTTTTGCACCATTGAATTCTGCAGCACCATAGTTCAACAGCCCATGATTCCTGTGTTCAGTAGCCAGTCATGACAGGCTGGGGTGAGAAAGAGGCTGAGCAAACTGGAATGCTATTTAAACAGAGAGAACACACTGGCAGAATACCTGACCACTGTGACTGATCCAAAATTAAGAAAAGCTTTGACTATGTACAGACTCCGTGAGCATAGCCTTGCTATTGAGAAAGGCCGCCGTAGGCAGACCTGGCTCTCAAGAGAAGACAGGCTATGTTCACACTGTACCACAAAATGAGGTGGAAACTGAGCTGCACTTCCTAACCTCCTGCCAAATGTATGACCATATTAGAGACACATATTTCACTCAGATTACACAGACCCACAAAGAATTTGAAAACAATTCCAATTTTGATAAACTCCCATATCTACTGGGTGAAATACCACAGTGTTCAATCACAGCAGCAAGATGTGTGACCTGTTGCCAGAAGAAAAGGGCAACCAGTGAAGAACAAACACCATTGTAAATACAACCCATATTTATGTTTATTTATTTTCCCGTTTGTACTTTAACTATTTGCACATCGTTACAACACTGTACATAGCCATAATATGATATTTGAAATGTCTCTATTCCTTTAAACGTTTGTGAGTATAATGTTTACTGTTAATTTTTTATTGTTTATTTCACTTTTGTTTATTATATATTGCACTTGCTTTGGCAATGTAAACATATTATGACCAAATGTATGTGGACACCTGCTCGTCGAAAATCTAATTTGAAAATCATGGGCTCCCCTTTTGCTGCTATAACAGCCTCCACTCTTCTGGGAAGGCATTCCACTAGATGTTGGAACGTTGTTGCGGGGACTGGCTTCCATTCAGCCACAATACACTGATGTTGGGTGATTAGGCCTGGCTCGCAGTCGACTTTCCTGGGCCTACATGAAAAACAGCCCCAGACCATTATTCCTCCTCCACCAAACTTTACAGTTTTTTGCGGTGACCGTATTACCGCCAACACCGGCAGTCACGAGTCATGAAGGCAGTCAAATCCCACCTGACCGTTTAGTCACGGTAATTAGGCTTCTCCAAGCTCTGGTGCTGCTGATGGTCATTAGTAGTCTACCAAACTAGCTAACTGCCTGGTACTCAGCACTCTATTGTCCCTCTAATCACTCTGACATCAATGCAAATCAAACACTTCATGAGAGCCCATAAGCTCATGTTGCACAACATTTCTATAGGCTATGCAATTGCCCGAGAAAACAGAGTGATGGCCTCTATTAAAAAAAGGAGAACCCATCAGCTTTCTATAGTCTAGGCCTACTATATTTATTTATCAACTTTCCTAATATTAAGCACATTGCTTCTCTTTACAACAGGAGTATAGTCTACCTGGCTGGCATGAAAATGAACCACAGGAAAAGCGGCCTCTATTTGCTATTTAAGTGCATAGATTACATGTATTTTATCTCGCTGCCCCTGTTTCGATACAGGTGCATGATAATCTCCCATTCTAACTCAAAACAAATGTCACACATATATTATTTTGTATTTGTAAAGACAAGATTAAATCAAGAATAGTCTGATAGCTGACAATATTAGCCTATCACTAGTGAATGATATATTATCTCTAGTGAATGATGCCCAGCATAAGGCAAGAAACAATGCCTTTAAAAAAAAAACTTTTTCTAATCATAGTCTCACACGTCATGTAGCCTAGCCCATAGATATATGTTTAATAAGGTTTGTATCACAACTGAAGTGGCCAAATATATTCTTAAAATTAAGATTAATCCTCTTTACAAGGGGTTTAGAGCCTAACTTCATACATAAGCAGTGTGTGAGTTTCTAGTTTGGGGAAGATCATTTTCACCATAAAATGCACCTTTATAATAAAAGCATTACCTATATAATTGCATTTGCTTTTTATAATGGTGTTTTTCACTAATGGAACATTTGTGCTTATAGACTACTACCATGTGTGCATTACTGTGTTTATAGACTACTACCATGTGTGGATTACTGTGTTTATAGACTACTACCATGTGGGCATTACTGTGTTATTAGACTACTACCATGTGTGCATTACTGTGTTTATAGACTACTACCATGTGTGGATTACTGTGTTTATAGACTACTACCATGTGTGCATTACTGTGTTTATAGACTACTACCATGTGGGCATTACTGTGTTTATAGACTACTACCATGTGTGGATTACTGTGTTTATAGACTACTACCATGTGGGCATTACTGTGTTTATAGACTACTACCATGTGTGGATTACTGTGTTTATAGACTACTACCATGTGGGCATTACTGTGTTTATAGACTACTACCATGTGTGGATTACTGTGTTTATAGACTACTACCATGTGTGCATTACTGTGTTTATAGACTACTACCATGTGGGCATTACTGTGTTTATAGACTACTACCATGTGGGCATTACTGTGTTTATAGACTACTACCATGTGGGCATTACTGTGTTTATAGACTACTACCATGTGGGCATTACTGTGTTTATAGACTACTACCATGTGGGCATTACTGTGTTTATAGACTACTACCATGTGTGCATTTTATGAAATTTCCCCCCCGGGGGATCAATAAAGTATCTATCTATCTATCTATCTATCTATCTATCTATCTATCTATCTATCTATCTATCTATCTATCTATCTATCTATCTATCTATCTATCTATCTATCTGTCTGTCTGTCTGTCTGTCTGTCTGTCTGTCTGTCTGTCTGTCTGTCTGTCTGTCTGTCTGTCTGTCTGTCTGTCTGTCTGTCTGTCTGTCTGTCTGTCTGTCTGTCTGTCTGTCTGTCTGTCTGTCTGTCTGTCTGTCTGTCTGTCTGTCTGTCTGTCTGTCTGTCTGTCTGTCTGTCTGTCTGTCTATCTATCTATCTATCTATCTATCTATCTATCTATCTATCTATTACTGTGTTTATAGACTACTACCATGTGGGCATTACTGTGTTTATAGACTACTACCATGTGGGCATTACTGTGTTTATAGACTACTACCATGTGGGCATTACTGTGTTTATAGACTACTACCATGTGGGCATTACTGTGTTTATAGACTACTACCATGTGGGCATTACTGTGTTTATAGACTACTACCATGTGGGCATTACTGTGTTTATAGACTACTACCATGTGGGTATTACTGTGTTTATAGACTACTACCATGTGGCATTACTGTGTTTATAGACTACTACCATGTGGGCATTACTGTGTTTATAGACTACTACCATGTGTGCATTACTGTGTTTATAGACTACTACCATGTGTGCATTACTGTGTTTATAGACTACTACCATGTGGGCATTACTGTGTTTATAGACTACTACCATGTGGGCATTACTGTGTTTATAGACTACTACCATGTGGGCATTACTGTGTTTATAGTGGGAAGAAATTACCTTAATAGTTTATCAACATTTTAAGCTAAACGTTCTGATCTGTTGCGTCAGCCGTAAAAAAAGTTTTGTACGTCTGTCATCTCTGTCTGAGTGAAACCGATTGTTGCCGCCAGCGATCGCTGGTTCTAAGCCGAGGTTGGGTAGTTCTACATCGTCAGTGTATAGCGTGCACGCGGATGAGCAAATCAAGGCAAATCGAGCATGCTCAGGCGAACATAACGAGCATACTTTGCGTGCCTGAGCAATGCTGGGAAAGCATTAATAAGTAGGTAAATTATAATAAGTTAAATTAAAATGACCCTCCACTACAACCCTGTATGGGGAATAGTAGATTGACATAGGTATTCAGCAGCTATCAGCCTGCCAGGCCTGCTAATCTACTCCTTCAAATATTCCGGTGCATTCAACCATAACAGACAATGCAAGTCACAAAGACAGTGTGTGAAGCAAGCAGCACTGCCTCTCTGCATACACACACACTAACACACACACACTAACACACAAACACAATAACACACACTCACACACACACAGACACACACTGTCACAGAGCCGGGTGGGTGACATCTCTCTCTCTAGTGTTTTTGCTGTTCGTTAGACCTACTCATCTTGTTGGCTGACGAAAAGTAAATGTGGACAGTTCTTCCAATATCTGCAATATTCACCTCGGAATTGGATAAGGACACGTGCAGTTGCGTCCCAGATGTGTCTGTCTTCACTTGTAGCCTGTGAGAAAGACCCGATCACGTGATGGAGAGCCATGTGAGTGAGAGGTGCTTCGGAGCACTCAGCGCTCAGGGAGAAGGGTATTATAATTATTATATTTAGCCCTAGGGCACAACGGCCACTGGCCGCAAAAGGCATGGATTTTTTTAGGGCCACACAAAGGGGATGCCGCTGGAAAATTCGAGGCATTATTTTTGTCAAATTCTGAAAGAGAGACTGATGAAGTGTGTACAGCCTGCGTAAAAGACAAAGCAGAGCTCATGCCTTTTCAAATCATCATTAGAGTCGCATCATTCAGCCTTACAATGTCTAAACATATAGTCCAACGTTTGTCGAACAACTAAAGTTACATTTATAACTCTAAATTAAGGATATAGGAGGATCTATTTATTTGTTGACCGCTCAACACAGAATAGCTACATGTGGGTACTCGCTCAAATCGTTTGGAGAAAATATCCTTTCTATTTTATTCAGCTTTGGTCAATAGTATTCTTCATACTATAAAAAAAATATAAAATAATGCCACGGAATTCTAAGAAAATCCTGTCTGCTAAATGAACTAGTGTAGCCCACAGCCATATGGCATAGCCAGATCCGGACCTAACATAAGGACAACTGAAATAGACTACATTTTCATAATTTAAAATGTAGATGTTCCAAAGGTCTGCATCAGTGGCTTTTATGCGTGGAAGTCAGGAGATGCTAAATGTATTTATGTTAATTAACGGTAAATTACCGTGAGACCAGCAGTTATTTGCTTGACAATCACCGGCTGACGAATCACCTAGGCACTATGCATTGGGGCAGGTAGCGTTCTCCTGGCACCCGCCAAACCCAGATTTGTTCGTCGGACTGCCAGATGGTGAAAGATAGGTACTTTATTGATCCCCGTGGGGAAATTATTGATCCCCGGGGGGGGGGAATTGATGAAGTGTGATTCATCAATTCAGAGAGCGCGTTTACATTGCCAACGAACAGTTTCTTGTGCTGACGTTGCTTCCAGAGGCAGTTTAGAAGTCAGTAGTGAGTGTTGCAACCGAGGACAGACCATTTGTACGCGCTTCAGCACTTGGGATCCCGTTCTGTGAGCTTTTGTGGCCTACCACTTCACGGCTTAGCCGTTGTTGCTCCTAGACGTTTCCACTTCACAGTAACGGCACTTACAGTTGACCAGGGCAGCTCTAGCAGGGCAGAAATGTGATTAACCGACTTGTTGGAAAGGTGTCGTCCTATGACGGATGAAAAGTCACTGAGCTCTTCAGTAAGGCCATTCTACTGCCAATGTCTTCTATGGCTTCTAAGCCTACTTCTAACCCAACACTAATTCTTAACTCTAAACCATGTAGAAATAGCATTTGACCTTGTCCCCAGTTGGTCAACTTTTTGTTTGTTTACTTTTCACACACACACTTCTCCACACTTCTCCACCTTTTCCCTATGTCCCTGCGTCTCTTCCTACTCACACTCACTTTTTTCTCTCCTTCTTTCCTCTGTCACTCTTTGTTCCTTTCTTTTCTCCCCTCCAGTCCTCTTCTTTTCCTCCTCTCTCTCTCTCTCTCTCTCTCTCTCTCTCTCTCTCTCTCTCTCTCTCTCTCTCTCTCTCTCTCTCTCTCTCTCTCTCTCTCTCTCTCCCTCTCTCCCTCTCTCTCTGTGTCTCTCTCTCTCTGTCTCTCTCTCTGTCTCTCTCTCTCACACACTCTCTCTCACTCTCTCTCTCTCTCTCTCTCTCTCTCTCTCTCTATCTCTATCTCTCTCTCTCTCTCTCTCTCTCTCTCTCCACAGCTGGAGGCAGATGCTTACTATGCTTTTAATTTTCCTGGAACCATAATCTGTTACAGTTTTTGCCTATTGCTTACACACGTTTTGCTAAATTTGGCTCATTGTGTCAAAACTCTACACACAAGCAAATAAGACACAACACTGGGAAATAAACCATTCACATCTATGTCAAATTGAAACTCTGCTATCAAAACCTAACAATCCTTTGTCAAAATGTCACTCTGATGACAAAATTATACCCACTTGCATCATATGAATACACTTTCAGATCAGCAGCAACACACTAGTCTACTTTATATAAAAAACTGCAGTCTTTTGTTTTCAATGTTTTTATTCAGTTCCACAGAGGGCATGTTTTTACAACAACCAAAAAATGAAATACTGAATTCAAAATCATTACATTACAGTAGTATATTTTACAGTACAGTAAATTCAGTTAAATCAAAAATAAAACAAACAATACACTACTGTAAACACAGAAAAACACAATTGTGCGCAAGTGGGCTTATGGATCCTGCCGTCTGTTGGGGTCTGGCCACAGGATCTCATCAACATCACAAGCAATGTCTTCTCTTGCTAAGCATCGGGGAAAATATCCCCTTGTGTGCCGAATCCATCCCTGGATTGACCTCACCTCAATGTCTCCGCAGGCCTGTTCCATTGCCTGCAGAAGAGGCATACGGGCATGTGGTTGGCGGTCATATACGCGCCATCTCCAAGCGGGAAAAAAATCCTCTATAGGATTTAGAAATGGCGAGTAAGGGGGCAAGTACACAACTTCAAATTGATCATGGTTGGTGAACCAGTTCTGGACCAGAGCAGCCCGATGGAAACTAACATTATTCCAGACATGTCCAAGATTCTCTGTAACAAAAAATACATATTGTGGATGGCTTTACTCAAAGCACACACCTACACTACTACATACACAGAACCGACCCACCCCACCACACAGGTACCTGTGTAGCTTTCTGAATGTATCTATGTGGTACTAATCCAGTGGTACATATTCATCCGTTACTGGACTGCACCCGTTCTTTATTGTAAATGTAAAGGACTGAAACACTTACCTGTACATATTCATGTCCAAGTTCTTTGACCCTGACACTGTTCCTCTCAAATGGGACCCTGTACAATTGCTTCATGGTCATGTTGTGCTTTACCAAGATGCGTCTGATAGTTATAGTTTATGTTGTTGAATACTTGCCTATCTGCAAGTATTTGTTGCTGTAGCTGGTGGAGACGGATTGCATTGTTTGCTCTGACTAGGTTCACTATGGCAAGTTCCCGCTGTTGGATGAACAGGCGTTGGCGTCCAGCCCCAGTAGGTCTTCTAGCCATTCTGTAGAAAAATGCAACCACAAATTGTTCTTGTTTGCTTCTTTTTTTACAGTACTGTGTATACTGAACAATACATGTGATACAGTAACGTGATATGGTACAGTACTGTAAATACTCTAGATACAGTCTGAGTAGAGTAGAGAGTTGAAGACATACCTGTTTTCCAGTCGGAATGTCCATATTATGAATGAAACTGTGAAACGGCTTAGATTAGGATGGACTCTCTGCCCAGCTTCCCTCATAGTCAGGACATGGTTTATGACATGGTCCACCAAAGTTGCTCTTATGTCATCCGAAATAATGGTCCTTGCGTGGCCTCTTCGACCATGTCCTCCTCTCTCTCTCTCTGTCTTCCTCTTCCTCTGCCTCTAGCTCTCCCTGCCTCCATGCTTGCAAAGTTCTCATAATGGCTTAACTGAGGCCTTTTTGTAGCTGGCTGATTGGTGTTCAGTTTTGTAAGTAAGTATTTTCAGGTGTGTGTCTACGTCTTTTCAATTAACCAATGTGTGTTGTATTTTGAATAGATGTGTTTTCCCAATGGTACCCTGAGATTTCATTTTTGAACTAAGTGTCTTATGTATGAAATAGTGTGTAGTGTCTAGGAGCAAGTGTGTTGCAGAAAGGAGCAAGTGTGTTGCAGAATTGCAACTAAAGTGCAAAGCAGCGCTTTTGTTTAAGGTATGGTTACACTATGTTTAAGGTATAGTAACAACAACGTCAAGTTATGTTACTTTGGTTTAAGCATGTGTCTATAGTGTTCAAGCAACGGGCAAAAACTGTAATCAACTAAAGGTACCTGTAAATTAAACAGTCATCATTGTCTCTTCTTTGACCTGTTGTATAGTGTAATAGCTGTAATGTTAGTGTACACTTCTGTGTGTGTTTTGTGAGTGTACCCCAGCCCTAGATAAAGATAATAGTAGATACATCTCGAATCCTACCACAGTAATTGAAGAAGTCTACAGAATAACATGTAGGACATTCAACTGGTATCTAAGTGCATCTCCAGGCAGGAGTCATAACTAAGGAAGTCACTATAGAACTAACCAATTCACTGACTGTCACTTCTTATACAGCACCATGCCAGGGAGATGCCATCTGATGCCTCTGTTCTCTGACTAGCTGTCCCAACCCATGATGTGTGTGTGTGTGTGTGTGTGTGCACGCGTGTGTGTGTGTGTGTTTGTGTGTGTTTGTGTGTGTGTGTGTGCCTATGTCTGTCATAACTCATAGCGACCAGCATAGTCATGATGTTGTGTGAAGTGGTAGCCGGAGAATCTGGTTGTCGGTGGCGATAAGGCCTCAGAGATGAGGAATCTGATTGGTCTAGCAGGTCCTTTGAAACAGCTGTGACTGGCGGTTCGCCGCTGGGATGCTAATGAGGGACTAGAGAGGAAGTAAAGCCTTAAACCTGATTGTTCCTGGCAGAGAGAGGGAGGGAGAGGGGAGTGGAATGTAAGGAGGGAAAGGAGAGAGGAGAAGAGGAAGGAAAGAAGTGGAGGAAGGAAGGAAAGAGAGAAAGGAGAAAGAGGAAAGTAATAGGGGAGGGAGAAAGAGAGAAAGGGTATGGAAGAATAGCGTGAGAGAGGGGGAATGCAGGAACAGGGATAGAAAAGGCCTTGTGTGTGCCCCTCTATAGGCCTAAGGACAGGTTTCTTTGCCACACAATCCTACTTGACAACTATTAACTGTTTGAGTTTATTTTATTTTAGTTCTGCATGATTTAGTCAGATAAAAAGGCTCTCTCTATCTCTCTATCTCCATCTTTCTCTCTCTCTCTCTCTCTTTCTCTCTCTCTCTCTCTCTCTCTCTC
>JAKYLM010000195.1:0-35000 GCA_023634145.1 Thymallus thymallus | reverse complement strand
TCTCTCTCTCTGTCTCTCTCTCTCTCTCTATATATATATATATATATCTGACAGTCAAATAAACAGTTATGCAGAGCTTTTAATATCAATAAGAGGCAGGCAAGCATTTTCTAAACACACACACACACACACACACACACACACCGTCTGGGAATCAGCAGTCTCCATCTCGCTACTATGACAGGGTGGGTTAATTATGGTGGAGTGTGTGTGTGTGTGTGTTTGAAAGTGTGCATTCTGTTTGCTGGGTGAAAAATGATAATCGGGGGATTTTTAAGTGATATATCTGCTGCCTGCATGGGTAATGAAATGTACTTTTAATCCATTTTGGAGGAGGGGAGGAGGAGAGGAGGGGAGGAGGAGAGGAGGGGATGGTGAAAGGAGGAACAGAGGCGGAGTGGAGTGGAGGCAGTAGAAGGATGATGGGTGTCTGTCGCTTCTCTTCTTTCAGTTTGTGTGTGTGTGCGTGTTTTTGCGTGTTTGTGTGTGTGTGTGTGCGTGTTTGTGTGTGTGTGTGCGTTTTTGTGTGCCAAAGGAATGTCTAAACCTTGGCATGAGCCCTGAGTTCAGCAATTTGAATAATTAGGAGAGGCTTTTAGAATACTTCTCTCTCTCTCTTTCTCTCTCTTCAACAAGTCTGCATGCAATGCTAAAGGCTGAAGTAGTGGGGTCAGGGGTCAGGTGTAATGCTAAAGGCTGAAGTAGTGGGGTCAGGGGTCATGTTTGATGCTAAAGGCTGAAGTAGTGGGGTCAGGGGTCAGGTATAATGCTAAAGGCTGAAGTAGTGGGGTCAGGGGTCAGGTGTAATGCTAAAGGCTGAAGTAGTGGGGTCAGGGGTCAGGTGTAATGCTAAAGGCTGAAGTAGTGGGGTCAGGGGTCAGGTAGAATGCTAAAGGCTGAAGTAGTGGGGTCAGGGGTCAGGTAGAATTCTAAAGGCTGAAGTAGTGGGGTCAGGGGTCAGCTGTAATGCTAAAGGCTGAAATAGTGGGGTCAGGGGTCAGGTAGAATGCTAAAGGCTGAAGTAATGTGGTCAGGGGTCAGGTGTAATGCTAAAGGCTGAAGTAATGGGGTCAGGGGTCAGGTGTAATGCTAAAGGCTGAAGTAGTGGGGTCAGGGGTCAGGTAGAATGCTAAAGGCTGAAGTAGTGGGGTCAGGGGTCAGGTGTAATGCTAAAGGCTGAAGTAATGGGGTCAGAGGTCAGGTGTAATGCTAAAGGCTGAAGTAGTGGGGTCAGGGGTCAGGGGTGGAGGAATCCCTGCAAGTAACATATCTACTTATTTATGTTCCATCACATGACATTCAGCAGCTGTTTCAACAGACTGTCTTCTGTCTCTGATCTGAATGCAAAACATGTTGTCAACGTTTTTGCTGAAGCAGGTTTTATATGTCAGTTTATTATATAGCAATCTACATGCTAACCGTTTAGCAATGACACACCTGACCCAAGACATCTTGATTTGTGATATGTAACTCAGCCCTGATTGTTCACAGAGTCTCTTCTGCCATATTCATACATCAGTTACTCTGAGTGCTAGCACTGTGGAGATATTTGTTCCTGCTCTTAAATATGTCTTTATATTCAGGAATAATGAATGTGTATACTGGATCGATCATAGAAGGCTAAAAAGTGTATTCCTATAATGATAAGTAATGACAAGCTAATAGATTAATGCTATGTTTATTTAGTATTTATTTAACCTTTATTAAACCAGGCAAGTCAATTAAGAACAAATTCGTATTTCGAATGATGGCCATGTTAACATGTCAAGTATCACATACACACAAATATAATGTTTGATGGTTCCCTGTGTGGGGAATGACAGGTTGTCGTATGGATCTCTGCCTTCTCCCCACATTGTGTGTCTTTAAGTTGGATCCTGCTCTCTCACCCCTGACCTCTCACCCACTGACCTTGGCCCATCAGCCAGCAGACAGGAAAACCCTGAGGGACAGAGGGACAGACATCTGCCGCTGTTTAGGATATGTTGTGGCTAACGTAGCCTCAAACATCAGAAGAAAAACATGTCCTCTATCTGGCGTTTGTGTTTTTTGTCTTTACTCACATATACAGACTCCTCTCTCTCCTCATCGTAGATAAAGGGAGAACTTTTACATCCACCACACTAAACAAAGGAAGCCTCCTGAAATCCCACAGCACACCTGAGGTCTCCACTAACTCTGTGTGTATACTGGCAGCACAATACATCTCTCTGTACTCTCTCGCTCTCCTGCTGGGTGTGAGTGTCTAATGGAAGGAGGGAGTCTGCTGTGAGAGATCTCTAACCTTTGACCTGAAGCACGCTGGGCTGGGTGGAGTGTTTGTGTGCGTGTGCGTGAGGGAGAGCACCACCCTCCTGCTGAGTCTGACTGAGTGTTTACCTGCTCTTAGCCACAGGGTGAAAGATCAAGGAGAGAGAGAAAGAGAGAGAGAGTTACTGAACCCTAATGGCCTTCTGAGGGGCCCCACTCCCACTGCAACCCAGTCCCCCAGAGAGCTTCATAGGGCCGTAGGGACATTGTCCCACACCTCTAAACCTCAGGTCCTATTAAACACCCTCTATATGTTACGATGTTATTTAGCGAGCCCTGCGTCCCCCAAACCTAGTTATACACCTGCTTACTTTTCAAAAGCCTATTTCTGTCTCTCCTACCGTGTGCAGGTGTCATCTATCCAGGGGTGTCAGGTGTCCCTCCTATCGTGTGCAGGTGTCATCTATCCAGGGGTGTCAGGTGTCCCTCCTACCGTGTGCAGGTGTCATCTATCCAGGGGTGTCAGGTGTCCCTCCTATCGTGTGCAGGTGTCATCTATCCAGGGGTGTCAGGTGTCCCTCCTACCGTGTGCAGGTGTCATCTATCCAGGGGTGTCAGGTGTCCCTCCTATCGTGTGCAGGTGTCATCTATCCAGGGGTGTCATGTTTAAGATATGTTTTAATTCAGAGGGTGTGTGTGGAAGAGGTGACTGAAATTGGAATCCCTGGTCTAAAGCGTCAGTCAGACTATTGTCTAAACTGATGTCTCTTCTATTGTTCTATGGTTAACTGACTGTCTCCGTTTATACCCGATCTTCCTAAGCTAAACCTTTAATTGACCTGTTTGCCTTACCATCCTTGTGTAGCATCTGTCCCAGAGTATTGTAGGTGTAGCACAGTACTGTTAGCTATGTCCTCTTTGGTCTGCCCTCTGTAGGCTAATGTCACCAACTGCGCATCTCCTTATTACTGTCTCTGTCTTTTGTCCCATCTCTGTAACAGTCCTCTCCGTCTCTTATCAGCCCTTAGACAATTAAACAGGGCCAACTACCTGCTCTCACCAGCCCTCTCATTTCACACCTTCAAACAGATTACATATAGCACAGCATTAATGGCAATCACTAGTCTGACTGAGGATCAGAGGGGTGTGTGTGCGTACGTGTAAAGGAGAAAGTAGGGGGTTAGGGCTATTATAATGCCCACCTACTGTATACTAGAAGGAGCAAGGTGTGAGTTGTTTCTCCCACTACCCTGGTCTCTGATCTCTGAGGCTGGCATTATTAGCTCAGGACACCTGCAGGGCTGGTTTGGTCTTTCAGACTGGAGGATAGTTTCTGATGAGGCAGCAGGAAGACACTTCAGACTCTTCACAAGTATCTCTTCTTGTTTCAATAAGGGTCAGAGAGACCGAGACATGGCGAACCACAAGGTTAAACTTCACTAAGGACACTTTATTGCTACTGTATGTTATTGAGTTAAAAAGCCGGAAATTATATATGTAAACAAACATTCACACATGATACAGGAACAACCAGAGCCCCTGGAAAATACCTTAATGTCTAGGGCTCACGAACACACACACACAGTGGAGTGAACTAATAAGGTGGTGTTAAAAATATGAATAATGTAATTAGCTAAATGTTCCAGCTGCTGGGGTCGCAGATGAATGGACTGTCACTCTGTAATGCAATACTCTGCCTGGGGAGAGAGGGAGAGAGCACTCAACATAACTATACAGTGCCTTCGGAAAGTATTCAGACCCCTTGACTTTTTCCACATTTTGTTACGTTACAGCCTTATTCTAAAATGGATTAAATTATATTTTTCCTCATCAATCTACACACAATACCCCATAATGGTAAAGCAAAAACACGTTTTTAGAAATTTTAGCAAATGTATTACAAATAAAATACCTTATTTACAGCAGCGATTACAGCCTCGAGTTTTCTTGGTTATGACGCTACAAGCTTGGCACACCTGTATTTGGGGAGTTTCTACCATTCTTCTTTGCAGATCCTCTCAAGCTCAGTCAGGTTGGATGGGGAGCGTCGCTGCACAGCTATTTTCAGGTCTCTCCAGAGATGTTCGATCAGGTTCAAGTCCGGGCTCTGGCTGGGCCACGCATGGACATTGAGGCTTGTCCTGAAGCAACTCCTGCTTTGTCTTAACTGTGTCCTTAGGGTCGTTGTCCTGTTGGAAGGTGAACAGAGCACTCTGGAGCAGGTTTTCATCAAGGATCTCTCTTTACTTTGCTCTTTACTTTCCCTCAATCCTGACTGGTCTCCCAGTCCCTGCCTATGAAAAACATCCCCAGAGCATGATGTTGCCACCACCATGATTCACTGTAGGGATTGTGCCAGGTTTCTTCCAGACGTGACACTTGGTATTCAAGAGTTCAATCTTGGTTTCATCAGACCAGAAAATCTTGTTTCTCATGGTCTGAGAGTCCTTTAGGTGCCTTTTGGCAAACTCCAAGCGGGCTGTCATGTGCCTTTCACTGAAGGGGTAGCTAGGAAGAGTCTTGGTGGTTCCAAACTTAAGAATGATGAAGGCCATTTTGTTCTTGGGGACCTTCAATGCTGCAGAAATGTTCAGTACCCTTCCCATAGATCTGTGCCTCAACACAATCCTGTCTCGGAGCTCTACGGACAATTCCTTCAACCTCATGGCATGGTTTTTGCTCTGACATGCACTGTCAACTGTGGGACCTTATATAGACATGTGTGTGCCTTTCCAAATCATGCCCAATCAATTACATTTACCGCAGGTGGACTCCAATCAAGTTGTAGAAACATCTCAAGGATGATCAATGGAAAAAGGATATACCTGAGCTCAAGTTTGAGTCTCATAGTAAAGGGTCTGAATACTTATGTAAATAATTCTTTATTTGTAATACATTTGCTAAAATACATTTTTATATACTATTTTTGCTTTGTCATTTTTTATGTGGATTGATGAGGATATGTTTTATTTAATCCACTCGCTTCTTTTCTTCTCTCTTCTGGTTCTCTGTTCTAATCGTCTCATAGTTAAAAAAAAAAAGATCTCATAAACTGTGTATGCGTGCTCCTGTATTTGTGCGTGTGTGATAAGGAAGACAGTGTGGGCAGCCGATCGTGTCAGGCTGTCAGCACGGTCCTCTCATAAATGACCTGCACCTAACAAAGCATGATGCTGTAATTATTACACAGGCAGGCAAAGTCACCCGGCACAACAAGGGTAAACACTTATACTGGCTTAGTGGGGGGAGAAGGAAGGAGTGGGGATGCAAGGTTAGTTCAGACGAACACAAACACACACTTACAGAGAACTTGAAAACTGACAGCTAACCCATTCTCAATACATCGGCTTTAAATTGGCTTCCTCAATAGCCAGCTTATATCTTTCTTTTCATTGAAACTTCTACTGTTTACTTTTGAAATCTCTAAAAACGGGAAAGCCGGAAACAGTTTAGAAAGCTGTTAAGAGAAACAAAAAAGAGAGAGACAGAGAGAGGGAGATAGAGGTATGATGTGTCCTTGCGTCGTGGGTGTCGTAGTGACCCTGCACACCTGATGGTAACAAGGTGTAGCCACGGGCGATAGCGGTTCACCACTGGAGCTAATTAACATAATCACAGCACACACACACACACCAGTGGTGGTCGGTGCCATTCAGGGCAGACGTTTATTTCTTTTTTTATGAGCATGGCCTTATTTCTATTACAGCATATTGGATGACTGTCATTCATATTCCATTCACCCAGCTCAATGTAACATCAATAGGTTTAGGATACTACATGATACTGGAATTTGCTTTATATCCATCCCACAACCTAGTCTACAAATGAAAGTTTCTAAGTAGGTGCACAGGTCGAGAGACAAATTGGAGTAAGTAAGGTGCCACATCAAGCCTGCAAGTCACATTCTGCTGGCTTGCAAAGTGATGTGTAATTCCTATTGGAATCCAGCCAGAGTTAGGATATCCAACAGTTGGAATTTAATTCACCTGCAACCTGTATTCAGAATGACTGTCAGGGTTAGGAGAGTTGATAAGAAGACTACCTAAACCATTTAAACTGGAACAACCATTTCAGTAACGGGTGCAATAAATCCAACTAACTGATTGGATTAGTTTAGAAAAATGTATTTTGTAGCATAGGATTAATCGATCAGTCAAGATATTAAAAAAGAATCCCACAAAAATCTACCTGCAGTAGAGCATGCTGGGAAGAAATGATACGGATGGGTGTGGTTTTGATGGGACTGTTTTACTCTCCAAAGTGTAAAACAACAACTCTGGTTATTAAACCCCTAGAGTCAATGTCCGATGCCCTGTGGAAAATCTACTTAGCATAATAAAAAAATCCCCATCAGTTTAAGGTAGGGATATGTTTTTTTGCATTGGATGTTTCTCAATCCACCACATCCGCCAATGTTGTGCTTCGACATCTGTGGTGAAAGATGGCAGAGCTAGAGCTATGTATCTCATACCATGAGGCATCCCGAAAAAACAATATTCTCACTAAATTGTCTGTAGTGTCCGAATGATTTGACAGTTTATTATGACCCCTCTATGGAAAGGCAGGTCTCTCCCGAATTAAAAAAAATATATATTTGTTTTATTCTTCAAGGGGTCTTAAAAATTAAAATCAAATCGCTAAATGATCCTTGGTATGACCTTCTTAAAACAATTCCATATGTTAGCTTAGTAGACAGGGCTTAGGCTGTAGAGGGTTAACACCAACACTGGGGGTTATTTTACAAATCTTGAATGAACACTAGAAATGTTCAACTGAAAAATCTAGCTGATTTTGGGTGTAATCAAGAGTTTAGTTTCAAGAACCATGAGCCTCCTAGGTTTTGTATTGAAGTCAATGTACCCAGAGGAGGACGGAAAATACTTGTCCTCCGGCTACACCATGGTGCTACCCTAGAGGGTGCTGTTGAGGCTACTGACAAAGTTAATAGCAAAACAGTGTGTTTTAATCAGTTATTTGGTGACGTGAAGGTCTAAAGGTTAGTTTTATTACCAGGACAAATGAGACTACACACAGCCATCTGGCCAAGAGGGAAACTATCTCACCACCTCACACAGCCATCTGGCCAAGAGGGACACTATCTCACCACCTAACCTCTATTGTCCCCTCTTTTCCTCTCTTCCTCTCCACATTTCAACTCTGTATTTCTTCTTCCTCCTCCTCTCCCACTGTTCTCTGTCCATCTCAAGTCACAGGATAATGGTTTGTGTACGTTCCTGTGTCAAAGTATGTACAGTTGAAGTCGGAAGATTACATACACCTTAGCCAAATACATTTAAACTCAGTTTATCACAACTCCTGACATTTAATCCTAGTAAAAATTCCCTGTCTTATGTCAGTTAGGATCACCACTTTATTTTAAGAATGTGAAATGTCAGAATAATAGTAGAGAGAATGATTTATTTCAGCTTTTATTTATTTCATCACATTCCCAGTGGGTCAGAAGTTTACATACACTCAATTAGTATTTGGTAACATTGCCTTTAAATTGTTTAACTTGGGTCAAACGTTTTGGGTAACCTTCCACAAGTTTCCCACAATACGTTTTGACCCATTCCTCCTGACGGAACTGGTTTAACTGAGTCAGGTTTTTAGGCCTCCTTGCTCGCACACGCCTTTTCAGTTCTGCCCACAAATGTTCTATAGGATTGAGGTCAGGGCTTTGTGATGGCCACTCCAATACCTTGACTTTGTTGTCCTTAAGCCATTTTGCCACAACTTTGGAAGCATGCTTGAGGTCATTGTCCATTTGGAACCAAGCTTTAATTTCCTTTTTCCTCCAAACATAACAATAGTCATTGTGGCCAAACAGTTCTATTTTTGTTTAATCAGACCAGAGGACATTTCTCCAAAAAGTATGATCTTTGTCCCCATGTGCAGTTGCAAACCGTAGTCTGGTTTTTTTATGGCGGTTTTGGAGCAGTGGCTTCTTCCTTGCTGAGCGGCCTTTCAGGTTATGTCAATATACGACTCGTTTTACTGTGGATATAGATACTTTTGTACCATTTTCCTCCAGCATCTTCACAAGGTACTTTGCTGTTGTTCTGGGATTGATTTGCACTTTTCACACAAAAGTACGTTAATCTCTAGGAGGCAAAACGTGTCTCCTTCCTGAACGGTATGATGGCTGCGTGGTCCCATGGTGTTTAGACTTGCGTGCTATTGTTTGTACAGATGAACGTGGTACCTTCAGGCATTTGGAAAGTGCTCCCAAGGATGAACCAGCCTACATTTTTTTCCTGAGGTCTTTTGATCTTCCCATGATGTCGAGCAAAGAGGCACTGAGTTTGAAGGTAGGCCTTGAAATACATCCACATGAACACCTCCAATTGACTCAAATTATGTCAGAAGCTTCTAAAGCCATTACATCATTTTCTGGAATTTTCCAAGCTTTTTAAAGGCACAGTCAACTTAGTGTATGTAAACTTCTGACCCAATGGAATTGTGACATAGTGAATTATAAGTGAAATAATCTGTCTGTAAACAATTGTTGGAATAATTACTTGTCATGCACAAAGTAGATGTCCTAACAGACTTGCCAAAACTATAGTTTGTTAACATGAAATCTGTGGAGTGGGTGAAAAATGAGTTTTAATGACTTCAACCTAAGTGTATGTAAACTTCCGACTTCAACTGTATGTGTGTATATGTGCCTGTGTGTGTGTGTGTGTGTGTGTGTGTGTGCATGCATGTGTGTGTGTGTGAGTGTGTGTGTGTGTGTCTTTGAGAGAGAGAGAGAGACCCCTGGACTGACACTGAAGGTGGTCTGTGACCTGCGAGGCCAACTTTATTAAAATTAGTGTTGAGTAGAGGCCTTCCTGACAGCAGCATAATTACATGGAGGAGCTGAACAGCACAAATTTATTCACACCGCATTCAACCGGTCAGCAGCACAGAGATGGGGTCAGCATTGACACAACCATAGACAGGAGCATGGGAACACACACACACATGCACTCATGCAAACACTGTCACTAACATACACTGAGCGCACAAAACATTATGAACACCTGCTCTTTCCATGATATAGACTGACCAGATAAATTGAGGTGAAAGCTATGATCCCTTATTGATGTCACTTTTTAAAGACAGTTTACAGAAGGAGTTTAAGCCTTGAGACAATTGAAGCATCCCTGTGGAACGCTTTCGAGTCCATGTCCCGACAAATTGAGGCTATTCTGACGGCAAAAAGGGGTGTAACTGTTCTTAATGTTTTGTACACTCATTGTATATCCATGCACGTGTGTGTCTGCAGTATGTGCGTGTGATGAAGTTGACGTCGTTGAGGCTGTGTGCTGTTTCAGAGGACTGTAGTCCTGAGGGGAGTGGTGTTGGGCCAAGTAACAGTAACTCTTGGTCTCTCTGTGTTCTACGGTGACTGCTACTCTAAATGCAAAGCTTTCTGATCACTGCCTGCCATTACTTAACCCAAACACCACGGCCCTACGCTCGCTACTCCAAACCACACACACACACAATACCAACCCAGCAACGTTATTACACACACACATGTAAATGGCAACCCAGTTGTGTGTGTGTGTGTGTGTGCTCAAATGCATGTATTTGTGTGTAATGATGATGGTGCTGGTTGCTCTCCTGTGAAAATGACATATCCCTGCCAAATTAATATCATTACTAGCAGAGTTTAATGGGCCAGAGCTGCCTCTTTATTAAACCCCTCTTCGACCTCCAGTTAGGGAGGGAGGGGAGGGAGGGATGGGGGTTGCACACAGATATCCTATTTAGTCTTGATAAAAAAGTTGAATTCATAATAAAAAATATTATTGTCATCCAAATAGCCTGGTGTTAATCTCTTTATCTCTTGATTTAAAATACTTTCAATATCAACATGTATTCTACAATACAACTGCCATATCGTCCATTGCTTGACGGTCTGAATGCATACGTAGTTGAACAATAACTTTCCATCCCATCCATATTGTTGATCATTGGGGTTGTTTCCAGTTTATCACAATAAACAGTTTCTGTGTGATTATGTTAAATTTACAAATGGAGCAATAGTCTGTACTGTCTGTTGTTACCATAACAATGAGACAGAGAATGATCTTATTGTGATTCGTGTATTAGGGATGCTTTTGCCTTCCCTACTCTGGGTCTCTGGTCCAAATACAATTATATCCAACTTCTATAGAGAGAAATGAGAAAGTGAGGGAATGGATTTAGAAAGAGGGAGGGAGAGAGATGAAACGGGATAGTGGTAAAGAGAGATTAAATCAAAGTTTATTGGTTGCGTACACAGTTTAGCTGGTGTTTTAGCGGGTGCAGCAAAATGTTTATGTTTTTAGCTCCTAACAATGCATTAAAACGTCAAACAATTAAAATATAAACAAAAATACATAAAAACAAGAAATCAAGAATGGCGACTCGAAAAGCACTGTAGCAAAATGCAATCTACAGTATTCATAATCTACAGTGCTACAGAAAGTATTCATAATCTACAGTGTTCATAATCTACAGTATTCATAATCTACAGTATTCATAATCTACAGTATTCATAATCTACAGTATTCATAATCTACAGTGCTACAGAAAGTATTCATAATCTACAGTGCTACAGAAAGTATTCATAATCTACAGTGCTACAGAAAGTATTCATAATCTACAGTGCTACAGAAAGTATTCATAATCTACAGTGCTACAGAAAGTATTCATAATCCCTTATGGATTAAATATATGTTTTTAAATATATAAATATATGTTTTCTCACCCATCTACACACAATATCCCATAATGACAAAGTTAAAACATGTTTTTAGACATTTTTTCAAATGTATTGAAAATGGAATGAAGAAATATCTAATTTACATAGGTATTCACACCCCTGAGTCAATACTTTGTATAAGCACCTTTGACAGCGATTACAGCTGTGAGTCTTTTGGGGTAAATCTCTAAGAATTTTGCACACCTGGGCTGTACAACATTAGCCCATTATTCTTTAAAAAATTCTCAAATTCTCAAGTTGATTGTTTCAGTTTCCTGCAGATAGCGACCCGAACGAGCTCCAACAAACAGTCAAACTGCACAATTTTATCTCAATCACTTCATTCAAAGACTCAATCATGGACACTCTTACTGACAGTTGTGGCTTCTTTGAGTGATGTATTGTTGTCTCTACCTTCTTGCCCCTTGTGCTGTTGTCTGTGCCCAATAATGTTTGTACCCTGTTTTGTGCTGCTACCATGTTGTGCTGCTGCCATGTTGTGTTGCTTCCATGTTGTTGTCATGTTGTGTTGCTACCATGCTGTGTTGTCATGTGTTGCTGCCTTGCTATGTTGTTGTCTTAGGTATCTCTTTATGTAGTGTTGTGTTGTCTCTCTTGTGTTTGGTCCTATATTTATATTTTATTTATTTACATGTTTAATCCCAGCCCCCATCCCAGCAGGAGGCCTTTTGCCTTTTGGTAGGCTGTCATTATAAATAAGAATTTGTTCTTAACTGACTTGCCTAGTTAAATAAAAGTTATTATTTTTCAAAGACAGTCATTTTCATGTCTTGCCACAGATTTTGAAGCCAAACTGTAACTAGGCCACTCTGGAACATTCATTGACTTCGTGGTAAGCACCTCCAGTGTACTGTATATTTGGCCTTGTGTTTTGGGTTGTTGTTCTGTTGAATGGATAATTTGTCTCCCAGTGCCTGTTTAAAGCAGACTGAACCAGGTTTTCCTGTAGGATTTAGCCTGTGCTAATAGCTGTATTGCGTTCATTTGTATCCCCAATACAGCCCTAGTCCTTGCCAATGACAAGCAAACCCATAACATGATGCAGCAACCAGCCTTCTTGAAAATATGACATAACATAATCAGGACAAAAAGTTATTCTTTTTTGCCGAATATATTGCAGTATTACTTAAACAAGATGCATGTATTTGTATTCTGTACAAGCTTCCTTCTATTCACACTGTCATTTAGGTTAGTATTGTGGAGTAACTACAATGTTGTTGATCCATCCTCAGTTTTCTATTATTGAACACAGAATGAGTCCATGCAACTTGTCATGTGATTTCTTCAGCACGTTTTTACTTATTTAGGCTTGCCATAACAAAGGGCTTGAATACTTATTGAATCAAGACATTTCAGCTTTAAATGTTTTATTAATTTCAAAAATGTTCTACAAACAAAATTCCACTTTGACATTATGGGTATTGTGTGTAGATCAGCGAACACTATCTACATTTGAAATTCAGGTATGTACAGCAGTATATAAGAATCCAGTCTATAAATAAATATGTGGTATGTATGAACAATGTAACTAAAATGCAATGTATCGTAGTAGAAATATTAGAATTAGCTATGTCGAGGACATAGTATTTAAATACACAGTGTGTCCAATGGTTTAATATCTCTATAACATGGGACAGCAGCGTTGGCTGTGTGTGTGTGTGCTTGTGCGTGTGTTTGTGAGTATAAGGTGTGTGTGTGATAAACTGTGTGTTCGTTTTGTGTGAGTGAGTGTGCATCACCTGGTAGACGGCTATTGATGGCTGTTCGACAGTCTGATGGCCTGCTAATAGAAGCAGATTTTTTGTCTCTCGGTCTTGGCTCTGATGCACCAGTACTGTCTCCGTCTGTCGGACATTAGCCGAGTGAACAGTCCGTTGCTCGGGTGACTGAGGTCCTTAAAGATCTTCTTGACCTTCCTGTAGATGTCCTGGAGGGCAGGCAGCGTTTACCCTGTGATGCGTTGGGCTGCCCGCACCAGCCTCAAAAGAAAAAGTGAGAAAGAGTTGGAGTGAGAGAGAGTGAGAGATCACGCCCAAATTAAGTGTCCTGTCCTCTTCATGTTTAATTCAGCTGTAGTGCCATTCTAAAGAGAAACTCCTATTCTCCCATTCAGAACAGGCCTTTTAATCTCCTCCCTGTGCCAGATCCCATCTCTCTTAACTGCTGCTCTTAAATGAAGAGCTGTTCAATAAGGCCTTTGATTTTATTGGCATATGTTGCTTTTATTAGGAGGCAATAACAACCCCCCCAACCCCCCCTCACACACACCACACGCTGCAGGAGGTTGGAGGTCAGGAAAAGATGCCGGAGTGTGGTGAACAGAGAGGGTATATGTAAGAGGCAGCTGTAGCGGGGGCTGAAGGTGTACGGTCTCTCCATTCTCTATCCTAATGTTCTTCTGATGGAGAGATGTGGAGACAGGGGGAGCCAGTGTTAGGTGTGTGGTCTCTCCATCGTGTCCCTAATGCCCCTCAAGGGAGTAGGCCGCCCAGGGCCTTGTATTACCCAGCAGGCCTAGGGGCTAATGACGGCTCTTTAATAGAGTGTAAAACATGCTGAGGAGCAGAGGCCAGCATCTAAGAGGGCTCTCCCATTAGAATGGCAAGAACAGCATTACGCTGGACAAGCCATTTGTCCCCAGTGGTGGGGAGGGCTGCGCTTATGCGTTCGTTTGCTAAGGTTATGGGGGTGACTGTGGAGTCTTGAGGGGGACCGTTGGGGTGTTTTTAGAGGTCTGTTTGTGATGTTAATCCCTCCCCTCGCGGTTGGTTGGTCAGGTTGAATGGAGGGCCAGGATGTTTATCTGACTGGACTGGCGTTAACCAGGATTCCCCTCACAGCTGGGCCGGGCACGCTCAGACGGGCTGTCTGCTCGCAGAGGCTAGTGACGCTGAGGGCTAGGGTAGACACACACACACCAGTGGCGGTCAGTGTCGTTGAAGATGAGGGAGGACGATAATTTGTTTTAGGAGCATGGTCTTATTTCTATTACAGCATGTTGGATGACTATCATTCATATTCCATTCACCCAGTTCAACGTAACAGCGATAAGTTTAGGATACTACATGATACTCACATTTTTTCTATACCCATCATGAGGTTGCTACAACTTAGCCTATGAATAAAAGTTTTTCAACGCAGGTGCACAGGTTGAGAGAAACATTTGAGTAATGAAGGTGAAATTACACAATTCCTTCTCGCATCTACACGCTCTCTTCCTCTAACCTTTTGCCTTTGCTTGTGGACTCCAGTGCACAACAAATCAACTGTTTGTGACCTGGTGAAACAACCTTTCCAAGCTAAACCTTCATATCATAACCGCTACACACAGCCTACATCGTTGTCACCATATTAGCTAACGACATAGTCAACATAGCTACTAGAACTAAGGCGTTAGTAAACCCGCTACAATCAAGCAGTTTAGCAGTTACACCAGCTGTCCCCGGTGCCAGTGACTTAATAAAACCAAAAGCTTACCTTGACTTGGAAGGGTTCTTGTATTGGATAGCCATAGCCAGCTAGCTAACATAGCATCCCTCTCTGTTTGTGCAGGGTCTTTGGGTAGGCTAGCTGCATTCGCTAGCTAAGTGAATTTGAAAGTGAAAAAAGTACAACAACAAAAAATCTCTCTCTCTCATGCTTTTACTCACAACATTTTATGCACTGCAGTGCTAGCTAGCTGTAGCTTATGCTTTCCAGTACTAGATTCATTCTCTGATCCTTTTATTGGGTGATCAACATGTCAGTTCATCCTGCAAGAGCTCTGATAGGTTGGAGGACGTCCTCCGGGAGTTTCATATTTACTGTGTAAGTCTATGGAAGGGGGTGAGAACCATGAGACTCCTAGGTTTTGTATTGAAGTCAATGTACCCAGAGGAGGACGGAAACTAGCTGTCCTACTGCTACACCATGGTGCTATACTAAAGAGTGCTGTTGATGTTACTGTAGACCTTCATTGCAAAACAGTGTGTTTTAATCCATGATTTGGGCACGTGAATATATTTAGTATAGTTTTATCTAAAAATGTACAATGGTGTTTGTTCTTCACTGGTTGCCCTTTTCTTGTGGTAACAGGTCACACATCTTGCTGCTGTGATGGCACACTGTGGTATTTCACCTAATAGAGTTCATCAAAATTGGATTTGTTTTCAAATTCTTTGTGGGTCTGTTTAATCTGAGGGAAATATGTGTCTCTTATACGGTCATACATTTGGCAGGAGGTTAGGAAGTGCAGCTCATTTTCCACCTGATATAGTGGGTCAAAAACAGTGGTCAGGTATTCTGCCACGGTGTACTCTGTGTTTAGGGCCAAATAGCGTTCTAGTTTGCTCTGTGTTTGTTGATTCTTTCCAATGTGTCAAGTAATTATCCTTTTGTTTTCTCATGATTTGGTTGTGGTCTTAGGGCTCTGTGGGGTCTGTTTGTGTAAGTGAACAGAGCCCCAGGAACAGCTTGCTTAGGGGACTCTTCTCCAGGTTAATCTCTCTGTAGTTGATGGCTTTGTTATGGAAGGTTTGGGAATCGCTTCCTTTTAGGTGCTTGTAGAATTTAACTGCTCTTTTCTGGATTTAGTGGGTATCGGCCTAATTCTACTCTGCATGCATTTTTTGGTGTTTTACATTGTACACAGAGGATATTTTTGCAGAATTCTCAATTTGGTCTCAATTTGGTGTTTGTCCCATTTTGTGAATTTTTGGTTGGTGGATGGACCCCAGACCTCACAACCATAAATGGAAATGGGTTCTATAACTGATTCAAGTATTTTTTGCCAGATCCTAATTGGTATGTCAAATGTTATGTTTCTTACTGAGATTTACTGTCAGGGCACAGGTCTGACAGAATCTGTGAAGAAGATCTGGGTGCTGCTTTAGGCCATTCTTGGTTGGGGACAGAAGCACCAGATCATTAGCAAACAGTAGACATTTGACTCGCCAATTTATTGATATACAGTGGGGAGAACAAGTATTTGATACACTGCCACTCACAAAGCATGTAGAAGTCTGTATTTTTTATCATAGGTACTCTTCAACTGCGAGTGACATCACATTGTATGATTTTTAAGTAATAAATTTGCTTTTTATTGCATGACATAAGTATTTGATACATCAGAAAAGCAGAACTTAATATTTGGTACAATTACAGAGATCATACGTTTCCTGTAGTTCTTGACCAGGTTTGCACACACTGCAGCAGGGATTTTGGCCCACTCCTCCATACAGATCCTTCAGGTTTCGGGGCTGTCGCTGGGCAATACGGACTTTCAGCTCCCTCCAAAGATTTTCTATTGGGTTCAGGTCTGGAGACTGGCTAGGCCACTCCAGGACCTTGAGATGCTTCTTATGGAGCCACTCCTTAGTTTCCCTGGCTGTGTGTTTCGGGTTGTTGTCATGCTGGAAGACCCAGCCACGACCCATCTTCAAAGCTCTTACTGAGGGAAGGAGGTTGTTGGCCAAGATCTCGCGATACATGGCCCCATCCATCCTCCCCTCAATATGGTGCAGTCGTCCTGTCCCCTTTGCAGAAAATCATCCCCAAAGAATGATGTTTCCACCTCCATGCTTCACGGTTGGGATGGTGTTCTTGGGGTTGTACTCATCCTTCTTCTTCCTCCAAACACGTCGAGTGGAGTTTAGACCAAAAAGCTCTATTTTTGTCTCATCAGACCACATGACCTTCTCCCATTCCTCCTCTGGATCATCCAGATGGTCATTGGCAAACTTCAGACGGGCCTGGACATGCGCTGGCTTGAGCAGGGGGACCTTGCGTGCGCTGCAGGATTTTAATCCATGACGGCGTAGTGTGTTACTAATGGTTTTCTTTGAGACTGTGGTCCCAGCTCTCTTCAGGTCATTGACCAGGTCCTGCCGTGTAGTTCTGGGCTGATCCCTCACCTTCCTCATGATCATTGATGCCCCACGAGGTGAGATCTTGCATGGTGCCCCAGACCGAGGGAGATTGACCGTCATCTTGAACTTCTTCCATTTTCTAATAATTGCTCCAACAGTTGTTGCCTTCTCACCAAGCTGCTTGCCTATTGTCCTGTAGCCCATCCCAGCCTTGTGCAGGTCTACAATTTTATCCCTGATGTCCTTACACAGCTCTCTGGTCTTGGCCATTGTGGAGAGGTTGGAGTCTGTTTGATTGATTGAGTGTGTGGACAGGTGTCTTTTATTCAGGTAACGAGTTCAAACAGGTGCAGTTAATACAGGTAATGAGTGGAGAACAGGAGGGCTTCTTAAAGAAAAACTAACAGGTCTGTGAGAGCCGGAATTCTTACTGGTTGGTAGGTGATCAAATACTTATGTCATGCAATAAAATGCTAATTAATTATTAAAAAATCATTGTGATTTTCTGGATTTTTGTTTTAGATTCCGTCTCTCACAGTTGAAGTGTACCTATGATAAAAAAAGTTTGGTGTCACTTAGAAATGTCCTTGTTTTTTAAAGAAAAGCACATTTTTGGTCCATTATAATAACATCAAATTGATCAGAAATACAGTGTAGACATTTTTAATGTTGTAATTGACTATTGTAGCTGGAAACTACATAGGCGTAGAGGCTCATTATCAGTAACCATCACTCCTGTGGTCCAATGGCACATTATGTTAGCTAATCCAAGTTTATCATTTTAATTTGAAACATGTTGTGCTGATTAAAGAAGCAATAAAACTGGCATTCTTTAGACTAGTTGAGTATCTGGAGCATCAGCATTTGTGGGTTCGATTACAGGCTCGAAATGGCCAGAAACAAAGAACTTTCTTCTGAAACTCGTCAGTCTATTCTTGTTCTGAGAAATGAAGGCTATTCCATGCGAGAAATTGCCAAGAAATTGAAGATCTCGTACAACGCTGTGTACTACTCCCTTCACAGAACAGCGCAAACTGGCTCTAACCAGAATAGAAAGAGGAGTGGGAGGCCCCGGTGCACAACTGAGTAAGAGGACAAATACATTAGAGTGTCTAGTTTGAGAAACAGACACCTCACAAGTCCTCAACTTGCAGCTTCATTAAATAGTACCCGCAAAACACCAGTCTCAACGTCAAAAGTGAAGAGGCGACTCCGGGATGCGACTCCTTTATTTAACTAGGCAAGTCAATTAAGAACAAATTTACAATGACGGCCTACCAAAAGGCAAAAGACCTCCTGCGAGGACGGGGGCTGGTATTAAAAATAAAAAAAATACATAGAAATAAAATGTAAATATAGGACCAAACACATATCATGACAAGAGAGACAAAACAACACTAGCAAAAGTGATACCTAAGACAACAACATAGCAAGGCAGCAACACATGACAACACAGCATGGTAGCAACGTAACATGACAACAACATGGTTGCACCACAACATGGTAGCAGCACAAAACAGGGTACAAGCATTATTGGGCACAGACAACAGCACAAAGGGCAAGAAGGTAGAGATGACATCACATCACACAACGCAGCCACAACTGTCAGTAAGAGTGTCCATGATTGAGTCTTTGAATTAAGAGATTGAGATAAAACTGTCCAGTTTGAGTGTTTGTTGCAGCTCGTTCCAGTTGCTAGCTGCAGCGAACTGAAAAGACGAGCGACCCAGGGATGTGTGTGCTTTGGGGACCTTTAACAGAATGTGCCTGGCAGAATGGGTGTTGTATTTGGAGGATGAGGACTGCAGTAGATATCTCAGATAGGGGGGAGTGAGATCTAAGAGGGTTTCATAAATAAGCATCAACCAGTGGGTCTTGCGACGGGTATACAGAGATGACCAGTGTACAGAGGAGTATAGAGTGCAGTGATGTGTCCTTTAAGGAGCATTGGTGGCAAATCTGATGGCCAAATGGTAAAGAACATCTAGCCGCTTCAGAACACCCTTACCTGCTGATCTATAAATTATGTCCGTAATCTAGCATGGGTAGGATAGTCATCTGAATCAGGGTTAGTTTGGCAGCTGTGGTGAAAGAGGAGCAATTACGATAGAGCAAACCAAGTCTAGATTTAGCCTTTGATATGTGCTGAGTGAAGGACAGTGTACCGTCTAGCCGTACTCCCAAGTACTTGTATGATGTGACTACCTCAAGCTCCAAACCCTCAGAGGTAGTAATCACACCTGTGGGGAGAGGGACATTCGTCCTACCAAACCACATGACCTTTATTTTGGAGGTGTTCAGAACAAGGTTAAGAGTAGAGAAAGCTTGTTGGACACGAAGAAAGCTTTGTTGTAGAGCATTTAACACACAATCCAGGGAGGGGCCAGCTGAGTATAAGACCGTATCATCTGCATATAAGTGGATGAGAGAGCTTCCTGCTGCCTGAGCTATGTTGTTGATGTAAATTGAGAAGAGCGTGGGGCTTAGGATTGAGCCATGGGGTACTCCCTTGGTGACAGGCAGTGGCTGAGACAGCAGATTTTCTGACTTTATACACTGCACTCTTTGAGAGAGGGAGTTAGCAAACCAGACCAAAGACCCCTCAGAGACACCAATACTCCTTAGCCGGCCCACAAGAATGGAATGGTCTACCGTATCAAAAGCTTTGGCCAAGTCAATAAAAATAGCAGCAAAACATTACTTAGAATCAAGGGCAGGGGTGACATCATTGAGGACCTTTAAGGTTGCAGTGGCGCATCCATAACCTGAGCGGAAACCAGATTGCATACCAGAGAGAATACTATAGACATCAAGAAAGCGAGTCAGTTGATTATTGACAAGTTTTTCCAACACTTTTGATAAACAGGGCAAAACAGAAATAGGCCTATAACAGTTAGGATCAGCTTGATCTCCCCCTTTAAATAAAGGACAAACCGTGGCTGCCTTCCAAGCAATGGGAACCTACCCAGAATGGAGAGACAGGGTAAAAAGGTCGGAGATAGGCTTGGCGATGATAAGGGCAGCAAACTTAAAGAAGAAAGGGTCTAAACCATCTGACCCAGATGTTTTTTGGGGTTCAAGTTTCAGGAGCTCCTTAAGTACCTCGGTCTCAGTAACTGCCTCCAGGGAAAAACTTTGTAGCGGGGCAGGGGAAAAAGAGGGAGAAGCATCGGGGATAGTTGCATTAGAAGGGGTGGCAGATGAGGAAATGTTGGACGGGCAAGGAGGCATGGCTGAGTCAAATAGGAATCCTGACTTAATGAAGTGGTGATTAAAGAGCTCAGCCATGTGCTTCTTGTCAGTAACAACCACATCATCAACTTTAAGGGACATGGGCAGCTGTGAGGAGGAGGGTCTAATCTCCAGGTCTTTAACCGTTTTCCAGAATTTCTTGTGGTTAGACCCACAGAGAGAGAACTTTTCCTTAAGTAACTAACTTTGGCCTTCCGGATAGCCTGAGTGCACTTATTTCTTATTTGCAGAGAGCCAGTCAGCGTGTGCCGGGCCTTTCGCCAAATTCAACTCTTGAGGTGGAGTAACTCTGCAAGGTTACGGTCGAACCAGGGGCTGAACCTGTTTTAAATTCAAATGTTCTTTATGGGGTCGTGTTTGTTAATAATTTCAAAAAGAAGGTCCAAGCGTCTTCGACAGAGGGGATCAAGCTGATTCTATTCCATTTGACAGAATCCAGTTCATAAAAGAAGGCTTGCTCATTAAAGTTTTTTAGCAAGTGTCTATGACAAATCAGGACAGGTCATTTCACTGAGCAGCCATTACGAACACTGTAAAACGGTGATCACTAAGGTCATTACAGAAAACACCAGACAGAACCCACACTATCAATTGATCCATTTTAGGTAATAAGCATCGAGAAAACCCAGGCTTTTACGAGAGCAGAAATCAGTGAAGCAGATATCAGAGCACAAGTCAGAATTGGGGCTATCAACAGTAGCAACAATAGATGGTGTACATGCACATTACCAGATATCATCAACAGTAATACAATCAAGGCATGGCATAGGACAGGGAGAGATCTGCAGTGCTGATGTATGACATCTGAATGTGCATCAGATGGCAACAAGATCATATTGTACAGCAATTTCATCAGGTAACATGAATACAAAGTCGGCGGGTTAGAATGGGATGGTGGGCCAAAAGTCTGTGTAACCAATATAGAGTCAGAGACCCGAGTGTGGGTACAGACATAGCCATTGTAAGATGAGAGTCACTCGCCCCAACAGTGCCCGTGTGATAGATAGATAGATAGATAGATAGATAGATAGATAGATAGATAGATAGATAGATAGATAGATAGATAGATAGATAGATAGATAGATAGATAGATAGATAGATAGATAGATAGATAGATAGATAGATAGATAGATAGATAGATAGATAGATAGATAGATAGATAGATAGATAGATAGATAGATACTTTATTGATCCCGAGGGGAAATTTCAGCTAGAGGCAAAATGCCAGTGAATGGGCTCTGAACAGCAGGAGGGAGCTTCAAAGCCTCTGGATCTCTCGCTTCACACGTGGGAAGTGTGCTTGGGGGTATCTGTACCAGACAGGGGGAGACAAGCCAGGGCAGACTGTGAACAGATCTGCAGGTGGAAACCAGCAGTGCAGCAGGCAACTGGAGTAGGTGTCACACCCACTTGCTTGAAGAAAATGGCAGTGGATGGTCTCTGAACAGCTTCAAAGGATTCGACACCTCTCTTCACACTTCAGTGCTAGTTGAAGTTGTATCAGGTCTGTCTTAGGTCTGTCTCAGGACTTTGATTGCCAGAGCACCCCCTGAATAGCTTGGGAAAATGAAATCCTTGATAGAATTTTCCAGGTAAATATTGTCCAAAAAGTAGGTTGTAGGTTTGCAGTTTTGATCTTAAGTGAAGGTTAAGTTGTGGAAGGTACCGTCCTGTAGATGTCCCTGCCAAAAAATCCAAGTTTATCTAACTCCAAAACTATCTTGTTGTAATAAACATGTTGAGAAATGTGAGAGCTCACATGAGCTGTGTCTCTCTAAGCAGAGGGAGGAGTTAGATCTCAGGCTGGCCAGCACAGTCACCGGATCTCAACCCAATTGAGCTGTTGTAGGAGCAGCTTGACCGTATGGTACGTATGGTCAGGGTCTGGGGTGGCCAGCTCTCTAATGGTTGTTCTCTGTCACACGCCATCCCCCTCACCCTCTCCTCCAGCAGTCTGATCCTCTCCTCTAGTGCTCTGTTCTTCTCCTGCTCCTGCTCTTTCTCCTGTTGATGTTGTCTCACTACAGGCCAGAGTGCAGATATGTCTCTCTCCACCTCCAGCTCTCTGGGTCTGGTTGAGGGGGTGTTGTTGTTCTGCACTATTTTTTTGTGCTGTCTCTCTCTCTCTCTATTACACAAACATGGGCCAGAGACGACAAGCAAGCAGATGTATTTTTGTTACAATGATCATTTATTAAATGTAAAATATCTTTAGCACAGATTAACAATCAGACACTTCCATCTATTGTGAACGCCATGGGGTTGAAAATAAACATTCCTCAAGGATCAACAAAAGCACAAAGTCCTGTTGGAGTTCTATCTTCTCCTTCATGGCATAGATAGACCTTGATGTGAGACTGTTATCTCAGACAGGCTGGGTACTAGGGCTGAGGCAAACCTCATATACTGGTGCTACTAGTTTCTGTGACCATTTTATCATGTACGCTTGTTCTAGAGCCTACACAGTTCCAATTCTTGATCTGTTAAAAAGAACAAGCCTACACCACAATTAATTTCCCCCTGTCTGCTCTCTTCACAGGAGGAAATGAGTATTCTCTCCTGCGATAGTTGTGGACGCAGCCACTTAACCAGGCTTTAGTTGTTAACACTGTACAGATTGCCTCAACCCTTCCCACATCAAGACAACTGAACAGAACCTTGACCAGAACGGTTCGACCACAGTAAGAATGACAGTTAAAGAAACAACAGAACAGGAGTAAGAAAACTCTAAGACTTTACACGTTGTCCAGGATATCATCACGTTGTCCAGGATATCATCACGTTGTCCAGGATATCATCACGTTGTCCAGGATATCATCACGTTGTCCAGGATATCATCACGTTGTCCAGGATATCATCACGTTGTCCAGGATATCATCGTCTGGTTCTTTTTTATTACTCTCTTTTTATATTTTTTTATATATTTTTTTATGTATTTGATTTTCATGCCGTATGAGAAGTTTGGGATTATAAAAGTACCTGAAAGAAGTGCTAAAGTGTCAGCATGCATAGCTGTTTGGTATTTACATGTTCTTATGTACAGGACAGGACAGGATGGGGGTGGGACAAAAACAGACTGCTCTACAGTACTGGGTGTATTTACAGGTCAGGGGTCAGGGGGTCAGGGGTTAGAGGTCAATTACATAACTACAGATGTATGGGTAAAGGGTCACACGCATATTATCAGAGAACGCTTGTATGACAGAATGACAGAGCACAACCTTGATGAGGCAGAAAGAAAACGTTTTTTTTCTCTGGTACATTACCCCTGTGCTAACAAATAGCACAATGCTTCTTATATTATTGTTGTAGTATACAAGCACAGAGTGATTGGACATAGTTACATGTAACATGTTATACTATGAAGACAACACCAAATAACTATGAGATACAGTATACTGATTCAACACCAATACCGTTCTCTCCCACTTTGCTTTTCAATACATTGAATTGTGGCTGTTTAACAGTTAAATATTGCAGAATACTTTCCAAAGTACATTTTCATTATACATTATTATGGAAGACATAACTGTGACCCGGGACCAGTTTCCAGAGCAGTGAGGGTTCTGGCCAGACAGGGTCGGGTTACTGCTGCTGATTTACTGGCTGTTTTTTTGCAGCTCTTAAAGCATAGAGATTCTCCCTTTGCAGACGTTGGTTTTCTGTGTGTGGAAATGTATTGGAGACGCTATGGTTGGCAGGGACCCTGCTACTTTGGCTTGTCACATTTCTAGTATATTGCTGAAGTGATGGCGGAGGGATTTTTAGTTTGCTCCCTTTTCACCCTGTTTAGTTCTGGATATTTGTGTAGTTGGCGTATTCTCCGTTAACCCTCTCCTCTCCACAGTTCTGTCTAATAGGAACATAACAACCCCAACAAAACTCAACCATTTCTCTGTAAAACTATGTATATCAGAATCAGAATTGATTGGACACTAGTAGAAAACAGAAAGAGACATTGGTTGGTCGACGCCTAACATGTCAAGGTGTTATCTATATTCACATGATTATACAACATCTGTTGGGTTACTGTACATGTCAAGGTGTTATCTATATTCACATAATTATACATCTGTTGGGTTACTGTACATGTCAAGAGTGACTCAGTGTGTGTCTGTGAGAGTGTATAAGAGTATATAAATCAGAGAGTGAGTGTGTGTTAGTATGTGTGTGTGAGGTTTGTGTATGCATGTCTTTGACCCAGCCCAGCCCATTCCCCTGCGCTCTCTCTCTCTCTCTCTCTCTCTCTCTCTCTCTCTCTCTCTCTCTCTCTCTCTCTCTCTCTCTCTCTCTCTCTCTCTCTCTTGCAACCGCTAATGGGGACCTAATAAAATACCACAAAATGTATGTGAGAGATAGATAGATACTGTAGATACATGGATGGATGGATGGATGGATGGATGGATGGATGGATGGATGGATGGATGGATGGATGGATGGATGGATGGATGGATGGATGGATGGATGGATGGATGGATGGATGGATGGATGGATGGATGGATGGATGGATGGATGGATGGATACATAGATTGCTTGACCACACTTGACCTAAAACAGTGTGAAAAAGATGAACCTGGAAGTAGAATGAAATGAGCAGGCAAATCTTCCAATGAGTTTCTGTGGACGTTCTAAAGCAAATACCTCAACTGAGAGTTAGCTAAATTATCTGCCACCCTGCTTTTGAAGTGTGCACGTCTGGGTCTGGGTCTGCATGTGATTGTGTCTGTTAGACACAGTGACATTTGTAAGCCTTTGATATGCCAGTCCTGTGAGGTGTATAGTGTTATCAGTGTGCTGGCAGGGAGGGAGACAGCAGAGCGATGCAGACGTTTCATCTGCTGTTTCTAACTGCCTCCGTCTGCCACTGCTACTACCAACGCTGAGTAGGAAGTTTGTTTAGTGTGTCTGTATTTCTCAATGAAATAGTGTGTATCTCTGTATGTGTGCATGCACTTTATTCTGTGTATGTGTGTACATCTGTGTGAGATCTTAATGAGTGTCAGTGTTTGTGTGTGTGTGTCTGCTGGAGCAGACATGTGTGTATTCCTGTGTTAAGCTCTGCCAGCTTGGGCTGCTGATGCTAAAATGAGTCTCAATGAGGCTGGGCCTTTGAAGGGGTGTATATTAGTGTGTGTGTGTGTGTGTGTGTGTGTGTGTTTTCATGCATGCATGCGTGTGTGTGTGTGTGAGGGAGTGTACAGACATGCCAGTGCACTGTACTGAGCTCTGCTCTGCTCTGCAGTCTCTCATCAGTGCTCCCCACCAGTCTCATTCGTAGATAAATAGCAGTGAGCCAGGGAGAACTATTTAATGTCTCTATAGAAGTCAGCTCTCTTCTCACAACGTCACGGCAGCTTTTAGCCAACAGCAGGGCTACATGAAAGATCCCTCTGAGCGCCTGACTTCTGGCTGTAATTCTCTCTGTCATCTGTTTCTTCCTCTGTCTGTTTCAAATGCTGTGGAATCTCTCTTCCTGTCGCTCTCGCTCTCTCCCTCTCCCTCCTTCTCTTTCCCTCTCTCCGCTCTTAATTACTAACTGTGAAGGTAATTAGGGAGGCATGTCTCAGTACAGTATGACTACAGACTACAGACTACGGAATACTGGATTTGAGATGTTAAAGTCATTTCCCACTGAATTAGAGAGTATAGGGTAGGGAGGGTTATCTACTCTTTTTTGAGAGAGAGAAGAGAGACGGGTAGGGGGCAGTGGAGTTTGCAAGCGTGTCCATGCATGCATTTATATAGATTGTGTGTGTGTGTGTGTGTGTGTGTGTGTGTGTGTGTGTGTGTGTGTGTGTGTGTGTGTGTGTGTGTGTGTGTGTGTGTGTGTGTGTGTGTGTGTGTATCTCACTCTTTAGGGGTGTGTCTCACTCTTTACCCTGGCAAACCTCTGAATAAAAGCCAATGTCTGACTTCCCTCATCAATCGCTAGATAAACAGAAGTGTTTATACATATACTGTTTGTTCACTTATAGAGTCTGTTTACGGAACTCCGTGGGTCACATCCTCTGTCCATAAAACAGCCCTTGCGGTGCGCAAACCTCCACAAAATAACAAAGAAATATTGCGGCTGTAGAGATTACAAGTCCAACATATTTTGGCATGTTTCACTTTAAATCTCAATGAACAATCGCCACCATCCCATGGAGATTGTGGCATTCTAAAATTGTTGTATTTTTTTGCGGAGATCTGTGCTGTTTTGTGGACAGTTAGCATTGTATTTACCACATATACATCAGCATGCACTCTGTGGATAGTCTGCAGTCCTGTTCACACACAATATAGAAATAAATATATGTATATAAATATATATACAGGGCCATGGTCCCCATGGTAACACTGTCCCATCATTATGGGCTGTGACAGAGAAGGTTGTATCTATGGAGTTGATCCTCTCTCTCTCTCTTTCTGTCTCTCTCCATACAAGTTCCTTCTCTGTCTTGTACAGATGCTCTGGGGTCATGCAGGAAAGATGATGGGGTCGCTGAGTCCAGGTTTGTGTTTATTCTGGAGGTCTTGGCAGCATCTTTAGGGAGTCAGGATCTGCTTTGTCTCTTGGCGGACTAGAGGGTCTCTGTATCTCTCTGACGGTCCTCTCGTCCCACAAAGATAATGTTGATCAGGGTCCTCCATGTTGACCTGTGAGTATCTCTCTCTCTCTCTCTCTCTCTCTCTCTCTCTCTCTCTCTCTCTCTTTCTCTCTCTCTGTCTCTCTGTCTGTGTTTTCACAGCAAAAGGGTGCAGCCACCACAGTGTACTGTGCAGTAGCTCCGGAGCTGGAGGGTTTCGGAGGCATGTACTTCAACAACTGTTTCCGCTGCCTACCATCCCCCCGGGCCGAAGACCAGGCCACTGCAGCCAGCCTGTGGTAGCTAAGCGAGCGCCTGGTCTCAGAGAGGCCTACGGGCCTACAGGCCGTCTGATGGCCATTCCCACAGACGATCAACAGCCTCCTCAGGACTAGAGGAGAGAGGAGGATGGAGGGGGAGGGAGTGGAGATGAAAACCAATCAAGTTTGTACATTGAGTGGACTGTAGAAAGCTGCCAAACCTTTGAACTGGACCTGTCACTTCACTAAGGGGAGTAAAATACATCTTATCTAATAGCTACGCTGTGGAACTGTGTTCAGATCTGTGGTAGTTTAACACTAAAAGGAGAGACGTTCCAAGTCTTTGTGCAGGGCAGGGAGAGTTCACCAGTTCCAGTAAAGTGTTTTACACTGCAGTGTGTTATCTCCTGCATCACACACTGTGTGTGTGTATCTTCTCTCTGTGTGTGTCTCCAGTCTGCTCTTGTATATATATCTATGTCTGTCTACAGAGATTTACACTTAAGTAATTTAGCAGACAGTCTTACCCAGAGCAACTTACAATTAGTTAGTGCATACATGTTCATACTGGTCCCCCATGGGAATTGAACCCACAACCCTGGCGTTGCAAGAGCCATGCTATACCATCTGAGCTACACAAGACTAAATGTAGGGAGTGGTGAGGATCATTGTGCTAGTTTAGTGGGATAGGAGAAAAAACGTATAATGTAATGGCTATATACATAGAGGTATGGTTTCATGGCAATATACATAGAGGTATGGTTTCATGGCAATATACATAGAGGTATGGTTTCATGGCAATATACATAGAGGTATGGTTTCATGGCAATATACATAGAGGTATGGTTTCATGGCAATATACATAGAGGTATGGTTTCATGGCTATATACATAGAGGTATGGTTTCATGGCAATATACATAGAGGTCTGGTTTCATGGCTATATACATACGCAGTAGTTTTGTTTCATATGAGGCTCTACTGTACAGTATTTACATGTATATAATGTGCTAAAATGGACTCACGTGTCATCACTTCTCCCCTCTACAGTGTCTGTTTAAAGTTAAAGACCTCCAACCTACATATTATTACATAGAATACTCTACAAAATGCTATTTACAATGAGGAGGTACTGTATCTCTGTCATGTTGAGTCAGAATTGCATCCGTAGCTACTGGTGGTGTCAGAAGAAGAGGGAATCCAAGAGTTTTAGTAATTGAATCAAACATTAAGTCTTTTCTTGGGTGTTTAGTTTTGTGGTCGTTTGTTTGTGTCAATAATCTCATCATGAAAGACGGAGTGTTGGGTCTGTCTGGACTTCTGTACAGGGACTGTTGGTTGGTTTATGGGTGGTTTGGAGACGTTGTGCTTTGTCGCAGTCCGGTGCCATGGAGCGACGTTTTCATGGTTTCTGTAAAGAAGAAGAAGAAAGAGGACACATTAAAGACCATTTCAAAAAGACTGTTTCTTGTAGTGTGTGCCTGTGGTCATTTCAAAAGACTGTTTCTTGTAGTATGTGCCTGTGGTCATTTCAAAAGACTGTTTATTGTAGTATGTGTCTGTGGTCATTTCAAAAGACTGTTTCTTGTAGTATGTGCCTGTGGTCATTTCAAAAGACTGTTTCTTGTAGTATGTGCCTGTGGTCATTTCAAAAGACTGTTTCTTGTAGTATGTGCCTGTGGTCATTTCAAAAGACTGTTTCTTGTAGTATGTGCCTGTGGTCATTTCAAAAGACTGTTTCTTGTAGTATGTGCCTGTGGTCATTTCAAAAGACTGTTTCTTGTAGTATGTGCCTGTGGTCATTTCAAAAGACCGTTTCTTGTAGTATGTGCCTGTGGTCATTTCAAAAGACTGTTTCTTGTAGTATGTGTCTGTGGTCATTTCAAAAGACTGTTTCTTGTGGTATGTGTCTGTGGTCATTTCAAAAGCCTGTTTCTTGTAGTATGTCATTTCAATGCTTGCCCACAGTTGACAGGATCCTATTGAAAGGAACGAGTGTACATTTAAGAGAGAAGGGGACTAATCATAATTGGCCTAGAAAGGCTGCTTCGTGTGGTCAGTGAGCAGCACAGCACCCTTTGACCCGGAACTAGTCTCCACTCAACCCTCTCTACCAGGAAACATTGGGCAGGGCCAAAGAGTGATTGACACATTGACCAACCAATCACACGGCTGACCTGCATCATTCTCATGACTGGTTAGTCAGCTGATGCCTGAAAGACTCCCTCTCACTGTTAAACAAACACTGATTTGCTCCCTGCATGGTGTTCAACAGCAGTTCAGCACTGTAGGGGAGAGTGGGGTAAGTTGAGCCACCTTTGTTTCTAGGCAACCATACACAAAATTAATCATTTTAACAAATATTTAGGAAGATATCATAATAAGCAACTGATTTTCACCAAATCAAATGAATGTATTGTGTTAGAGTTTTCATGATGCTTGTATCTTAACCAAAGTAGATACTTTTAAGATTGTTCAATATATCAGTTGGGGTCTCTATAAGCTTCAATACGAGGTCCTACACCTGGCTTGAAAGTGCATCCTTGTACAGTAGCTGTGTTGGCTAATAGTCCAAATGTTTGCCATGGGGTAAGTTGAGCCAATGGTTGAGCCAATAGCAAGTGTTTTCTTCCCAGGCAAAATGGAAGGCATTATCACTGGGATATGAATTAACACCAGGGCCTGGCCTATGTTAAAAGTGTTTAAGAAGTACAAAGTGTTTAAGTGTTAAGCCTGTGTTAAAAGTTGATTAAAATACAAACAAGTGATTTGTGATTGTGGTTTTAAAAAGCTAGTGGTGATATTTAATTCAGTACAATTAAATTAGTAAGCGGCTCAACTTACCCTGTCCCACAGCTCAACATTACCCTGTCCCACAGCTCAACATTACCCTGTCCCACAGCTCAACATTACCCTGTCCCACAGCTCAACATTACCCTGTCCCACAGCTCAACATTACCCTGTCCCACAGCTTAACATTACCCTGTCCCACAGCTCAACATTACCCTGTCCCACAGCTCAACATTACCCTGTCCCACAGCTCAATTTACCCTGTCCCACAGCTCAATTTACCCTGTCCCACAGCTCAACATTACCCTGTCCCACAGCTTAACATTACCCTGTTCCACAGGTCAACATTACCCTGTCCCACAGCTTAACTTACCCTGTCCCACAGCTCAATTTACCCTGTCCCACAGCTCAACTTACCCTGTCCCACAGCTCAACTTACCCTGTCCCACAGCTCAACATTACCTTGTCCCACAGCTTAACTTACCCTGTCCCACAGCTCAATTTACCCTGTCCCACAGCTCAACTTACCCTGTCCCACAGCTCAATTTACCCTGTCCCACAGCTCAACTTACCCTGTCCCACAGCTCAACTTACCCTGTCCCACAGCTTAACATTACCCTGTCCCACAGCTTAACCTACCCTGTCCCACAGCTCAACATTACCCTGTCCCACAGCTTAACTTACCCTGTCCCACAGCTCAACTTACCCTGTCCCTCAGCTCAACTTACCCTGTCCCGTGGCTCAACTTACCCCATACCCGTGGTAAGGTGTGCCAAGACCTTATTTTGTAATGTTTACATTAATTCTGATTATTTCCAGAGATACACAGCATCCTGAAATATATGTAGATATCTTTGTTAGAAATAATACTATATTTCCCTTGCAGTGATGCTGAATGAAAAAAATGGCTCAATTTACCCCACTCTCCCCTACCATATTCAAATCAAATGTATTTATAAGGCCCTTTTTAAATCAGCCGATGTCACAAAGTGCTTATACACAAACCTAGCCTAAAACCTCAAACAGCAAGCAATGCAGATGTAGAAGCACACTGAACTGTTCTGTTGTAATCTGTAGACCACAGCTGTCTTGTTACTGTTCTGTTCTGTTGTAATCTGTAGACCACAGCTGTCTTGTTACTGTTCTGTTCTGTTGTAATCTGTAGACCACAGCTGTCTTGTTACTGTTCTGTTCTGTTGTAATCTGTAGACCACAGCTGTCTTGTTACTGTTCTTTCACACACGCACACACACACACACCCTTAGAAAGGAATTGAGGACAGGGAGATTTAGAGCAATTTATAAAGGTGTCTAGAATATCTCACTAGGATAAAGAAGAAGAAACATCCCCTAAACTCTACAAATCTTTTTAGAAATCTATTTTTATTTTATTTTTTATTTTAGGCTGGCACTTGGCATATAAGGACCGGCTGCAACACACACCAGGCACACAATCCTCAGAGAGAGACCGGCTGCAACACACACCAGGCACACAATCCTCAGAGAGAGACCGGCTGCAACACACACCAGGCACACAATCCTCAGAGAGAGACCGTCTGCAACACACACCAGGCACACTATCCTCAGAGAGAGACCGGCTGCAACACACACCAGGCACACTATCCTCAGAGAGAGACCGGCTGCAACACACACCAGGCACACTATCCTCAGAGAGAGACCGTCTGCAACACACACCAGGCACACTATCCTCAGAGAGAGACCGGCTGCAACACACACCACGCACACTATCCTCAGAGAGAGACCGGCTGCAACACACACCAGGCACACTATCCTCAGAGAGAGACCGTCTGCAACACACACCAGGCACACTATCCTCAGAGAGAGACCGGCTGCAACACACACCACGCACACTATCCTCAGAGAGAGACCGTCTGCAACACACACCACGCACACTATCCTCAGAGAGAGACCGGCTGCAACACACACCAGGCACACTATCCTCAGAGAGAGACCGGCTGCAACACACACCACGGACACTATCCTCAGAGAGAGACCGGCTGCAACACACACCAGGCACACTATCCTCAGAGAGAGACCGTCTGCAACACACACCACGGACACTATCCTCAGAGAGAGACCGGCTGCAACACACACCAGGCACACTATCCTCAGAGAGAGACCGGCTGCAACACACACCACGGACACTATCCTCAGAGAGAGACCGGCTGCAACACACACCACGCACACTATCCTCAGAGAGAGACCGGCTGCAACACACACCACGGACACTATCCTCAGAGAGAGACCGGCTGCAACACACACCACGGACACTATCCTCAGGGAGAGAGGGATGGGTTCCAGGAGGACGAGGTACACCCATTTATAGATCCAGCACCCCCTTCTGTGTCCCCTAGGGGCAGTAGTGCTACAGCTGGGTCCCTTACACCCATCTTCCTCTGCTCTGGAACTGGTAAGGAGCAGCAAGCTGAGACTCTCTTACACTCCTCTCACCCCTCTACACACGCACATACAGTACTGATCATTTGATTTGATTGATGCATGTCACTGAGCTCCTTCAGAGGAGAAGTGAGTGAGACACCAACAGCATATAGTCCCCCTGCTTTAACCAGTCAATGACACTGAAAGAGTGAGTGAGAGGCCGGGCAGACAACAAACAAAGAGGAAACACAGCATTAAGATGTCCTCTGGCAGTGCATCGCTGCCGTGGATCTATGATTGTGTGTGTGTTTGCGTGGGTGTGGGTGCGTGTGTTCTGAATGTAGAGGGAGGTTCCTGCCTGGCTTTCATACAAAGTCTTATTGATCAGGTCCTATCGGAATCATCTGATAGTTAATCAATACATTACACTTCCTCCCAATGCTTAGAGAACAGAGGAAAGGAGAAGAGAGGAGAGCATTCGTCTCTGAGGAGGAAGACCTTGATCCTTTGACCCACCCCTGAGGCCCCTCAAAGTCTCTCTCTTTCTCTCTCCTCTCTCTCTACTTATCCCTCCCACCATGTATCTCTCTTTGTGGTTAAATGCATTTTTTATTTTTAATGTGTGATTAATAATTCAAACATGCTTGTGTGAATTCATCAATGTGTGTAAAAAATATTATTTGTGTTTTTCACACTTTATACACTGATCTGAAATGTAGAATCATTATTAATGAGGCCCAGGTGATCAGAAATGTTATTCTCCAGATTTTTCCCATCATGCTTCTGGAGAGTAGATGCAGATCGGATGAGAATCCAATACATACTGAATGTAAATACAAATCAACTAAATATAATTGATGCAATAAAAAATAGGAAACTAAAATATAGCAAACAAACATTTAGACATTAACAATTTGTTAAATAAATGTTTATCTACAGTATACTGCAATTTAATGTGTACTGGCTGACTGCTCTATTTTCCTTTTTCGTTTTTTATTTCCCATAAGATCAATTTCCCCGCTCATATTTATGGGCGGATTGATTTGAATATGTCTGGTAGTATTGACTTCTGGGACGCCATGCTGCTATTTGGAACGGATATATTTAATGATCACAATCAATATTAAAGCCCTCCATGGACAAGACTAACTCAATACATATCTACTGAGAAGGAGGAAATATACTGTATACCTTCTGACTACATTACACCAGCCTATAAGCTCTCTCTCTCTCCTTACTAGTATGTGATTAAAATGATTTTTATTAAGCGCTATTGTAGAGTAATTCAATTCTTGTCAACTTGTCAACTAAGCAAGCCTCTGTATTTACATTTCAGAATCTCTGGTCATCCCTAAAAATATTCATTTTTTGTTCTCATTGGGCAATACTCTAATTTCATCCTTTATTTAACTAGGTAAGTCGGCTAAGAACAAATTCTTATTTACAATGACGGCCTACCTACAGGGTCAGCCATGGTAGTACTGGACCCCTGGAGCAAATTAGGGTTAAGTGCCTTGCTCAAGGACACATCGACACGTTTTTCACCTTGTCGGCTCGGGTACTCGAACCAGAGATAGAGATCTGGGTCGAAGCCGCGCGTGTGTCTGTGTGCGTGCTTATGTGTTGCTGCGTGTGTGTGTGCGTGTGTGTGTGTGTGTGTGTGTGTGTGTGGGCGTTGGCGTTTACTGCAGTGGGACTGTCCCCTGTAGCTCTGCCGGATGCTTTTCTCTCTGACATGTAAATACCTGAGGTGGAACAACACATCACCAGCTATACTTTAACCAGGCTCACACCACACAATCACACACACACTGTCTGTCAATGTCTCCTAAATGAAATGATCAAGTACAGCGTTACCATGTTATAGTGCAGCGTTGCCATGTTATAGTGCAGCGTTGCCATGTTATAGTGCAGCGTTGCCATGTTACAGTGCAGCGTTGCCATGTTATAGTGCAGCGTTGCCATGTTATAGTGCAGCGTTGCCATGTTACAGTGCAGCGTTGCCATGTTATAGTGCAGCGTTGCCATGTTATAGTGCATCGTTGCCATGTTATAGTGCAGCGTTGCCATGTTATAGTGCAGCGTTGCCATGTTATAGTACAGCGTTGCCATGTTATAGTGCAGCGTTGCCATGTTATAGTGCAGCGTTGCCATGTTATAGTGCAGCGTTGCCATGTTATAGTGCAGCGTTGCCATGTTATAGTGCAGCGTTGCCATGTTATAGTGCAGCGTTGCCATGTTATAGTGCAGCGTTGCCATGTTATAGTGCAGCGTTGCCATGTTATAGTGCAGCGTTGCCATGTTATAGTGCAGCGTTGCCATGTTATAGTGCAGCGTTGCCATGTTATAGTGCAGCTTTACCATGTTATAGTTTTCAGAATCTAGCATAATGAAAGAGACGAGAGAGCGAGAGCAAGAAAGAAAGAGTGTGTGAGTGTGTGTATGTGCGCATGCGTGAGGTTGAGGTTGGTGAGAATATTCTAGAGGAGCCCATATGTTTAGTCCCAGGGTGTTCTGGCACTCCTTCTACAGGCTGCGTTTAACACGGCTATGTGGCAGTGTGATTGCGGCTGAGGTATATTCTATAGAAATTAACACATAGCATTCAATACATGAAGAGTTTATTTCCAAAATGTTTTATCCACAAACTTTTCACATTTGTGTTCTTTCACCAGAAATGATTATGGGTACTTTCATGTGTGTGTAAAATACCACTGTTCTCAGATTTTTCACCCCTAGATTTTAGGTGTATAATAAAATGTGGAATGGAATGTTCGTATCCTGTATATTTGACTGTGATATGTGGTTGCGTCACCTAGCTATCTGTAAGACATTCTGGGAACATTTCTTTGCTTAAGCTTTGAGAGCACCATCG
>JAKYLM010000194.1:85000-86159 GCA_023634145.1 Thymallus thymallus | reverse complement strand
GAAACATACTAGATTTACACAATAAAATAACAAAACTGGTCATTGCAACAAAAATACTGACTAAATCAAATAGATGACTTTAGTGACTGAGGACATTATGACAATCGTCCAACCATCCGTCTCTCTCTCCTTCCATCGCCAGCTCTCTGACCCCTACGGTCAATACTAGGATCAATCCTCAACTACACGGCCTAGTTTATCAGAGAGAATTCATCTAGTATATTAAAGCAGGGGGAGACCATACATTTTTATTGCTTTTTAGTTTTCAGTAAAATGATAATGTCTCTCTATATGATATATGATTTATAAAGATAAACATTATTAACTGAGGTAGAGAACAGAGAGTTATTCTACTCAGAGAGAGAGAAAGGAAAAGGACATTTACATAGACGCTCTTATCCAGAGTGACTTACATGAATGAGTGGATACATTTTCACACTTTTTCATACTGTTTCTACGTATGTGTGCATGTGTACAGTATGTGTATACATTTGTATGTCTATGTCTGTATGAGACCATACCTATGTGTATTTTTTTCTATTCATAAGTAATTTACACCCCACAGCTGGAACTAACAGCACACTGTCTGATCTGCCCATAATCATCTTTGATTACTGCTCTGCACCCATCCCATGCAACGATTAGTTACTATGGAAACTGTTGGGTTGGGTGGTGAACTTTGGGGCATGGGTTGGTTTGATTGCCAGTGAGTGTCTGCCGAGACCGTTTTTGGGAGACAGGGTTGGAGGGGGAGAGAGAGGTGGGAGAGTGGGGTGGAGGGGGAGAGAGAGGTAGGAGAGTGGGGTGGAGGGGGAGAGAGAGGTAGGAGAGAGGGGTGGAGGGGGAGAGAGAGGTAGGAGAGTGGGGTGGAGGGGGAGAGAGAGGTAGGAGAGTGGGGTGGAGGGGGAGAGAGAGGTAGGAGAGTGGGGTGGAGGGGGAGAGAGAGGTGGGAGAGTGGGGTGGAGGGGGAGAGAGAGGTGGGAGAGTGGGGTGGAGGGGGAGAGAGAGGTGGGAGAGTGGGGTGGAGGGGGAGAGAGAGGTAGGAGAGTGGGGTGGAGGGGGAGAGAGAGGTAGGAGAGTGGGGTGGAGGGGGAGAGAGAGGTAGGAGAGTGGGGTGGAGGGGGAGAGAGAGGTAGGAGAGTGGGGTGGAGGGGGAGAG
>JAKYLM010000194.1:65000-77500 GCA_023634145.1 Thymallus thymallus | reverse complement strand
GGGAAGGAGATTGTTGGCCAAGATCTCGCGATACATGGCCCCATCCATCCTCCCCTCAATACGGTGCAGTCGTCCTGTCCCCTTTGCAGAAAAGCATCCCCAAAGAATGATGTTTCCACCTCCATGCTTCACGGTTGGGATGGTGTTCTTGGGGTTGTACTCATCCTTCTTCTTCCTCCAAACACGGCGAGTGGATTTTAGACCACATGACCTTCTCCCATTCCTCCTCTGGATCATCCAGATGGTCATTGGCAAACTTCAGACGGGCCTGGACATGCGCTGGCTTGAGCAGGGGGACCTTGCATGCGCTGCAGGATTTTAATCCATGACAGCGTAGTGTGTTACTAATGGTTTTCTTTGAGACTGTGGTCCCAGCTCTCTTCAGGTCATTGACCAGGTCCTGCCGTGTAGTTCTGGGCTGATCCCTCACCTTCCTCATGATCATTGATGCCCCACGAGGTGAGATCTTGCATGGTGCCCCAGACCGAGGGAGATTGACCGTCATCTTGAACTTCTTCCATTTTCTAATAATTGCGCCAACAGTTGTTGCCTTCTCACCAAGCTGCTTGCCTATTGTCCTGTAGCCCATCCCAGCCTTGTGCAGGTCTACAATTTTATCCCTGATGTCCTTACACAGCTCTCTGGTCTTGGCCATTGTGGAGAGGTTGGAGTCTGTTTGATTGAGTGTGTGGACAGGTGTCTTTTATACAGGTAACGAGTTCAAACAGGTGCAGTTAATACAGGTAATGAGTGGAGAACAGGAGGGCTTCTTAAAGAAAAACTAACAGGTCTGTGAGAGCCGGAATTCTTACTGGTTGGTAGGTGATCAAATACTTATGTCATGCAATAAAATGCAAATAAATTATTTAAAAATCATACAATGTGATTTTCTGGATTTTTGTTATAGATTCCGTCTCTCACAGTTGAAGTGTACCTATGATAAAAATTACAGACCTCTACATGCTTTGTAAGTAGGAAAACCTGCAAAATCGGCAGTGTATCAAATACTTGTTCCCCCCACACTGTATATATATAAAAATAGTACCAGTCAAAAGTTTGGACACAGCTACTCATTCCAGGGTTTTTCTTTATTTTTTACTATTTTCTACATTGTAGAATAAAAGTGAAGACATCAAAACTATGACATAACACATATGGAATCATGTAGTAACTAAAAAAGTGTTAAACAAATCAAAATAGATTTTGTATTTGAGATTCTTCAAAGTATCCACCCTTTGCCTTGATGACAGCTTTGCACATCTTGGCATTCTCTCAACCAGCTTCATGAGGTAGTCACCTGGAATGCATTTCAATTAACAGGTGTGGCTTGTTAAAAGTTAATTTGTGGAATTTCTTTCCTTCTTAATGTGTTTGAGCCAATCAGTTGTGTTGTGACAAGGTAGGGTTGGTATACAGAAGATAGCCCTATTTGGTAAAAGACCAAGTCCATATTATGGCAAGAACAGCTCAAATAAGCAAAGAGAAACGACAGTCCATCATTACTTTAAGACATGAAGGTCAGTCAATACGGAAAATGTCAAGAACTTTAAAAGTTTCTTCAAGTGCAGTCGCAAAAACCATCAAGCGCTATAATGAAACTGTCTCTCATGAGGACCGCCACAGGAACGGAAGATCCAGAGTTACCTCTGCTGCAGAGGATAAGTTCATTAGAGTTACCAGCCTCAGAAATTGCAGCCCAAATAAATGCTTCACAGAGTTCAAGTAACAGACACATCTCAACATCAACTGTTCAGAGGAGACTGTGTGAATCAGGCCTTCATGGTTGAATTGCTGTAAAGAAACCACTACTAAAGGACACCAATAAGAAGAAGAGACTTGCTTGGGCCAAGAAACACGAGCAATGGACATTAGACCGTGGAAATCTGACCTTTGTTTTTTTTCAAACCGCTGTGTCTTGAGACGCAGAGTAGGTGAACGGATGATATCCGCATGTGTGGTTCCCACCGTGAAGCATGGAGGAGGAAGTGTGATGGTGTGGGGGTGCTTTGCACAGCATTCTGCAGCGATATGCCATCCCTTCTGGTTTGCGCTTAGTGGGACTATCATTTGATTTTAAACAGGACATTGACCCAACACACCTCCAGGCTGTGCAAGGGCTATTTGACCAAGAAGGATAGTGATGGAGTGCTGCATCAGATGACCTGGCCTCCACAATCACCCGATCTCAACCCAATTGAGATGGTTCGGGATGAGTTGGACCACAGTGTGAAGGAAAAGCAGCCAACAAGTGCTCAGCATATGTGGGAACACCTTCAAGACTGTTGGAAAAGCATTCCTCATGAAGCTGGTTGAGAGAATGCCAAGATTGGACAGATTTGTCATCAAGGCAAAGGGTGGCTACTTTGGAGAATCTAACATATAAAATATACTGTTTTGGTTACTACATGATTCCGTATGAATAACCGAGTGAGTATTGTATTCCAGGGAGTTTTTCACTGTGATTTCTCTTCTGCATTATTTGCTCTTTAGGGTCCAGGTCGGATTACTGTAAAGCAATTTGTGACTGCTGATGTTAAAGGGCCTTTTAACATAAATGTGATTGATTGAAACTGACCACTCAGAAGGCTTCAGCACTTACCAGTCAAACACAGAGGACCATAGTGAGTGAGTGAGTGAGTGAGTGAGTGAGTGAGTGAGTGAGTGAGTGAGTGAGTGAGTGAGTGAGTGAGTGAGTGAGTGAGTGAGTGAGTGAGTGAGTGAGTGAGTGAGTGAGTGAGAAATATCAATCTTTATTTTATTTTCAATTGCTTTGGCATATGTTTCACATGTTAACTTGAAATTGCCCTTAACTTGAAATGTAGAGAGAGAGGGAAGGGACACACACACACACACACTCTCCCCGGCCATGCAGTATGGGGGAGAGAGAATCTCAGAATAGGACAAACAGACTCTCCCTCCAGATACTCCTACCTCCAACTATTGGAGAATTAAACAATGTGATTTAATCTTCTGTTTGATGGTAACTTGTGCCCAGCCAGTGGCCACGCCCAAGTGAACAGACATTGGTTGGAAATGATGAACCAACCCCCCTTTTCTACTCAAGTACAAAAGCCCCCGTAACGATCGTTAACATTAGTTCCAAAGAATGAGCTGGACTAGTTCCCCACATTAAGACGGCAAATTTGTACTACAACTCTGAACTATTGATCACTAAAGAAGAAGTGAGTTCTAGATTACGGCCTAACAGTCTGCAGCTGGAAAGGTGCACAAATCTAGTAAGAACATTGACCGACGAGGAAGCATCTACAAAGTATGAGATGAACGTCTCAAACCACGATGACCCGGAAGACCCTACAAAGGACAGTGATGACCTCCCAGGTCAACGAGTGAAGCCAGCGATACGTAAATACGAGTTATATTCCTTTATCTGAACGGGCGGTTGTTCATTTGCATATGTATTTGTATTGATGTGAGCATAGCTTCCCATGTCCGATAGAGACCAACACCTTGGTCTTCCTTCCAAACCCCCCCCTCTCTGAATCTATCGTGTTAGAACCAAACTGTCATTGTTTTTGTTTAGTCCACTAGGGACGGTATTTACTGTATAATGTTAGTATGTATTGTATTTTCTGTAATTTTTTAATTAGCTAGTAAATAAATAATTGAGCCAATTTGTGTATAGATAATTCATAGTAAAGATTGGGTTCGTGCAGACTATGAGTTATTTTAAGCTATTTTCAGGAATTAATAACTCTGTAAATGACACATTCCCGTGGTGCCCCGACTTTCTAGTTAATTAATTTTATATGATTAGTTTAATCACATAAAAATGTTGCCTAGAGAATCGATTTGATAATATAACAATATAATGATAAGTCAGAGACACGATAATGGAGATCGACTAAGAGGGCAAAACCGCCAGACAGACAGCCGTACAGCCAGCCAGCCATCCAGACAGATAGCCGTACAGCCAGCCAGCCATCCAGACTGACAGCCGTACAGCCAGCCAGCCATCCAGACAGACAGCCGTACAGCCAGCCAGCCATCCAGACAGACAGCCGTACAGCCAGCCAGCCATCCAGACAGACAGACAGCCGTACAGCCAGCCAGCCATCCAGACAGACAGCCGTACAGCCAGCCAGCCAGCCATCCAGACAGACAGCCGTACAGCCAGCCAGCCATCCAGACAGACAGCCGTACAGCCAGCCAGCCATCCAGACAGACAGCCGTACAGCCAGCCAGCCATCCAGACAGACAGCCGTACAGCCAGCCAGCCATCCAGACAGACAGCCGTACAGCCAGCCAGCCATCCAGACTGACAGCCGTACAGCCAGCCAGCCATCCAGACAGACAGCCGTACAGCCATCCAGCCATCCAGACAGACAGCCGTACAGCCAGCCAGCCATCCAGACAGACAGACAGCCGTACAGCCAGCCAGCCATCCAGACAGACAGCCGTACAGCCAGCCAGCCAGCCAGCCATCCAGACAGACAGCCGTACAGCCAGCCAGCCATCCAGACAGACAGCCGTACAGCCAGCCAGCCATCCAGACAGACAGCCGTACAGCCAGCCAGCCATCCAGACAGACAGCCGTACAGCCAGCCAGCCATCCAGACAGACAGCCGTACAGCCAGCCAGCCATCCAGACTGACAGCCGTACAGCCAGCCAGCCATCCAGACAGACAGCCGTACAGCCATCCAGCCATCCAGACAGACAGCCGTACAGCCAGCCAGCCATCCAGACAGACAGACAGCCGTACAGCCAGCCAGCCATCCAGACAGACAGCCGTACAGCCAGCCAGCCAGCCAGCCATCCAGACAGACAGCCGTACAGCCAGCCAGCCATCCAGACAGACAGCCGTACAGCCAGCCAGCCATCCAGACAGACAGAGATAGAGACAGACAGAGGTAGCCTAGAGATATGTGTTCTGGGTTTACTGCCTCTCTGGCTCTAGTAATATACTGTGTCTGAATCCTCTGAAAGTCTTAGTGAGTCACTAACATAGGAGTGTGGACTGATTACTGTTCTGCCAATATGAAATCTCCCAATCCAGTGTATCAACACTCAGATTACCCATGAGTCAATCTTGGAGGGAAAGAGAAGGAAGAGAGAGAAGGTATAGAGAAATGGAGGGAAAGAGAGGGAGGAGAGAGAGGGAGGAGAGAGAAGGGGTTCGCATAGTTCTGCATGCTCCATTTCACTTCACACACAGTCTCTCTCCTTCCTCTCTCTTCCTCCATCTCTCTCTCCTGTCCTCCCTCTCTCCTCTCCTCCTCTAGACGCTCCCAGACTGAGTGATTGCCGTGGGGATTTAGAGACCTGATTAAGATGTCACGCCAAACATGACTTTGAACTTGAGAGGGGAGAGACAGATACTAAAGTCCTGGGGAATAACACACTATGTGTGTGTGTGTGTGTGAGAGTGTGTGTGTGTGAGTGTGTGTGTGTGTGAGTGTGTGTGTGTGTGTGTGAGTGTGAGTGTGTGAGTGTGTGAGAGTGTGTGTGTCTGTGTGTGTGTGTGTGTGTGTCTGTGTGTGTGTGTGTGTGAGAGTGTGTGTGTCTGTGTGTCTGTGTGTGTGTGTGTGTGTGTGTGTGTGTGTGTGTGAGAGTGTGTGTGTCTGTGTGTCTGTGTGTGTGAGTGTGTGTGTGTGTGTGAGTGTGAGTGTGTGAGTGTGAGTGTGTGAGAGTGTGTGTGTCTGTGTGTCTGTGTGTGTGTGTGTGTGTGTGTGTGTGTGTGTGTGTGTGTCTGTGTGTGTGTGTGTGTGAGAGTGTGTGTGTCTGTGTGTGTGTGTGTGTGTGTGTGTGTGTGTGTCTGTGTGTGTGTGTGTGTGTGAGAGTGTGTGTGTCTGTGTGTCTGTGTGTGTGAGTGTGTGTGTGAGTGTGTGAGTGTGTCTGTGTGTCTGTGTGTGTGAGTGTGTGTGAGTGTGTGAGTGTGTGAGTGTGAGTGTGAGTGTGAGTGTGTGAGTGTGAGTGTGAGTGTGAGTAGGAGTGTGTGAGTGTGAGTGTGAGTGTGAGTGTGTGTGTGTGTGTGAGCGTGTGCGTGTGCGTGTGAGTGTGTGAGTGTGTGAGTGTGTGTGAGTGTGTGAGTGTGTGAGTGTGAGTGTGAGTGTGAGTGAGTGTGTGTGTGAGTGAGTGTGTGTGTGTGAGTGTGAGTGTGAGTGAGTGTGAGTGTGTGTGAGTGTGTGTGAGTGTGAGTGTGTGTGAGTGTGAGTGTGTGAGTGTGTGTGTTTGTGTGTGAGTGTGAGTGAGAGTGTGTGTGAGTGAGTGTGAGTGTGAGTGAGAGTGTGTGAGTTTGAGTGTGTGTGAGTGTGTGAGTGTGAGTGAGTGTGTGAGTGTAAGTGTGAGTGTAAGTGTGAGTGTAAGTGTGAGTGTAAGTGTGAGTGTAAGTGTGAGTGTGTGAGTGAGTGTGTGAGTGTGTGAGTGTGAGTGTGAGTGTGAGTGTGAGTGTGAGTGTGAGTGTGTGAGTGTGAGTGTGTGTGTGAGTGTGTGAGTGTGTGAGTGTGTGAGTGTGTGAGTGAGTGAGTGAGTGAGTGAGTGTGAGATATGATAAAAAAACGAAAAATCTTTTTATTTATTATTTATTATAGGAACAGTTGCTTCACAACTGGATTACATGAAATGTGGATGTGTAACTTGACTGTATCTGACTGTAACTGTAATAACTGTAACTGTAACTGACTGTAACTTGACTGTATCCAGTGACTCATTTCATTTAAATATTTAATTGAATCATGCCTGCCTGCCTCGTATCAATCCCTTTAAAACATATACCGACATGACCGATACACACACAAACACTCTCTCTTTTCGCACATATACACACTGTTGATATGGCTCTAAATACTGTAGCTTGGGTAAAATTCAAAGTCTACACAACAACAAAAGGCTGTAGACAGGTTTGTCCCAAGGTCCCGAAGGTAAGCTGAACACCCACACAGTCAGGGTCATTACAGGGTAACGTACTGGAGGACACAGCAGATGTTTTCCTGGAAAGAGTAGCTAGCTGCCTCACTGCAACTTGACTTAGCTGCATCTGGCCTCAGACACACCTTGTCTGGAGGAGTGTTGTGTGCGTGTGTGTGTGTGAGAGGGTGAGAGAGAGAGAGTGTGTGTGTGCGTGCGTGTGTGTGAGATGGAGAGAGAGAGAGAGAGTGCGTGTGTGTGAGAGGGAGAGAGAGAGTGTGTGTGTGTGTGCGTGTGTGTGAGATGGAGAGAGAGAGAGAGTGTGCGTGCGTGTGTGTGAGAGGGAGAGAGAGAGTGTGTGTGTGTGTGCGTGTGTGTGAGATGGAGAGAGAGAGTGTGTGTGCGTGCGTGTGTGTGAGAGGGAGAGAGAGAGTGTGTGTGTGTGTGCGTGTGTGTGAGATGGAGAGAGAGTGTGTGTGCGTGCGTGTGTGTGAGAGGGAGAGAGAGAGTGTGTGTGTGTGTGTGCGTGTGTGTGAGATGGAGAGAGAGAGAGAGAGAGTGTGTGTGTGCGTGCGTGTGTGTGAGAGGGAGAGAGAGAGTGTGTGTGTGCGTGTGTGTGTGTGAGAGGGAGAGAGAGAGTGTGTGTGTGTGTGTGTGCGTGTGTGTGAGATGGAGAGAGAGAGAGAGAGTGTGCGTGCGTGTGTGTGAGAGGGAGAGAGAGAGTGTGTGTGTGTGTGGGAGAGGGAGAGAGAGAGTGTGTGTGTGTGTGCGTGTGTGTGAGAGGGAGAGAGAGAGAGTGTGTGTGTGTGTGTGTGTGTGAGATGGAGAGAGAGAGTGTGTGTGTGTGCGTGTGTGTGAGTGAGAGGGAGAGAGAGAGTGTGTGTGCGTGCGTGTGTGTGAGTGAGAGGGAGAGAGAGAGTGTGTGTGTGTGTGTGCGTGTGTGTGAGATGGAGAGAGAGAGTGTGCGTGCGTGTGTGTGAGAGGGAGAGAGAGAGTGTGTGTGTGTGTGCGTGTGTGTGAGAGGGAGAGAGAGAGAGTGTGTGTGTGTGTGTGTGTGAGATGGAGAGAGAGAGTGTGTGTGTGTGTGAGTGAGAGGGAGAGAGAGAGTGTGTGTGTGTGTGTGTGTGTGTGAGATGGAGAGAGAGAGTGTGTGTGCGTGCGTGTGTGTGAGAGGGAGAGAGAGAGTGTGTGTGTGTGTGTGTGTGAGATGGAGAGAGAGAGAGAGAGTGTGTGCGTGTGAGAGGGAGAGAGAGAGAGAGAGTGTGTGTGCGTGTGAGAGGGAGAGAGAGTGTGTGTGCGTGTGAGAGGGAGAGAGAGTGTGTGTGCGTGTGAGAGGGAGAGAGAGTGTGTGTGCGTGTGAGAGGGAGAGTGTGTGTGTGCGAGTGAGAGGGAGAGTGTGTGTGTGCGTGTGAGAGGGAGAGAGAGAGTGTGTGCGTGTGAGAGGGAGAGAGAGAGTGTGTGCGTGTGAGAGGGAGAGAGAGAGTGTGTGCGTGTGAGAGGGAGAGAGAGTGTGTGCGTGTGAGAGGGAGAGAGAGTGTGTGCGTGTGAGAGGGAGAGAGAGAGTGTGTGCGTGTGAGAGGGAGAGTGTGTGTGTGCGAGTGAGAGGGAGAGTGTGTGTGTGCGTGTGAGAGGGAGAGAGAGAGTGTGTGCGTGTGAGAGGGAGAGAGAGAGTGTGTGCGTGTGAGAGGGAGAGAGAGAGTGTGTGCGTGTGAGAGGGAGAGAGAGTGTGTGCGTGTGAGAGGGAGAGAGAGTGTGTGCGTGTGAGAGGGAGAGAGAGAGTGTGTGCGTGTGAGAGGGAGAGAGAGAGAGTGTGTGTGCGTGTGAGAGGGAGAGAGAGAGTGTGTGCGTGTGAGAGGGAGAGAGAGTGTGTGCGTGTGAGAGGGAGAGAGAGAGTGTGTGCGTGTGAGAGGGAGAGAGAGAGAGTGTGTGTGCGTGTGAGAGGGAGAGAGAGAGTGTGTGTGAGAGGGAGAGAGAGTGTGTGCGTGAGGGAGAGAGAGTGTGTGCGTGAGGGAGAGAGAGTGTGTGTGAGAGGGAGAGAGAGTGTGTGTGAGAGGGAGAGAGAGAGTGTGTGCGTTAGGGAGAGAGAGTGTGTGCGTGCAGCAGCACATATGTACGTAAAATGTATTATACTTTACTTTAATTTGCTGAATGGCATATATTATTATTATGATTATTATTATATAATTATATTTCATTCCAGATTAAATGAAAATGCAGTAGGTGATGAGGATACCTACACTACCGTTCAAATGTTTCGGCTCACTTAGAAATGTCCTTGTTTTTGAAAGAAAAGCTATTTCTTTGTCCATTAAAATAACATCAGATTGATCAGAAATACAGAGTAGACATTGTTAATGTTGTAAATGACTATTGTAGCTGGAAACGCCTGATTTTTTATGGAATATCTACATAGGCATACAAAGGCCCATTATCAGCAACCATCACTCCTGTGTTCTAATGGCAGGTTGTGTTGGCTAATCCAAGTTTAACATTTTAAAAGGCTAATTGATCATTAGAAAACCCTTTTGCAATTATGTTAGCAAAGCTGAAAACTGTTGTGCTGATTAAAGAAGCAATAAAACTGGCCTTCTTTAGACTAGTTGAGTATCTGGAGCTTCAGCATTTGTGGGTTCGATTACAAGCTCAAAATGGCCAGAAACAAAGAACTTTCTTCTGAAACTCATCAGTCTGTTCTAGTTCTGAGAAATGAAGGCCTTCTAGGCAGAGTTGCAAAGAAAAAGCAACTCTACCTAGAAGGCCAGCATCCAGGAGTCTCCTCTTCACTGTTGACCATGAGACTGGTGTTTTGTAGGTACTATTTAATGAAGCTGCCAGTTGTCTGTTTCTCAAACTAGACACTCTAATGTACTTGTCCTCTTGCTAAGTTGTGCACCGGGGCCTCCCACTCCTCTTTCTATTCTGGTTAGAGCCAGTTTGCGCTGTTCTGTGAAGGGAGTAGTACACAGCGTTGTACGAGAACTTCAGTTTCTTGGCAATTTCTCGCATGGAATAGCCTTCATTTCTCAGAACGAGAATATACTGACGAGTTTCAGAAGAAAGTTCTTTGTTTCTGTGTAGATATTCCATTAAAAATCAGCCGTTTCCAGCTACAATAGTAATTTACAACATTAACAATGTCTACAGCTTTTCTTTCAAAAACAAGGACATTTCTAAGTGACCCAAAACTTTTGAACGGTAGTGTAGGTGACTCAGAACTCAAATATCCAATGACCTTTGACCTCTACTGTCATGTAGGGAACAGCAATCAGGGCAGTGAATTACTTTAGCGAGGCACACAAAAATTTGAATGCCTTAGTTAGCGATGTTGAGTGGATATATAGGGTATGTATATGAGTCTAAAACATTTACAAAAATGTCTCTCCTTTCACTCCAAATGGTACATAACCATCCCCTCTTTCTCTCCTTCTCTCTCTCTCTCTCTCTCTCTCCCTCAGGGCGAGACCTTCCAGCATATTCAGGACATTGTGGTCAGTCTCCTCAGGACCATCAACCGTACGGTCATAACCATGGGTCGTGAACATGCCCTGATCGTGAGTAAACCGAATTACCCCTCAGCTTTTACCATCCATCCATAGTACCACAGTATAACCCTCCCAGACTAACCCCTCAGCTTATACCATCCATCCATAGTACCACAGTATAACCCTCCCAGACTAACCCCTCAGATTTTACCATCCATCCATATTACCACAGTTTCATCCTACATGGTAGTAGTCTAAAGTGTTTTAAGTGAGTCATCATAGAACGAAAAAAAGCTTTATGGAATCACTCTTCAAGACGAAGTCATGTTCTGTTAAAAATAAAGACCTTTATTGGATCCCAATATAACTATTACTTTTATTGGATCCCAATATAACTATTACAAACAGCTCAAGAAACACAGTGAGACGAAGAGCATTGTGACAGATCACATACTGGGATGAGTTATAAAAAGCACTGATGTGGCAGATTCGAGTCCGGTGATGATGATTGGTTAAACAGTAAATAGGGTGTGGTCTTAGAAGCAAAGGTTGATTCTTATTGGTTGAGCTTTTGTTATAACCAATAGCATTGTGGAAGAGTAGAAGCTCATAGTGTATAGTGCTGCACTAGGAGGGAGAATCCTGAATGTATCCTTGCTCTGTCAGTCAAGTATGGTTGACTGTTGATTGGTTGCACGGCCTGTCACTCTCTGAAGGGCTTGATGATGGAATGGTCTCTGTTTAGATAGTAGAGTTCCTCTCTCCACTGTGACCATGTCCATCATCTATCAGATGTTAGAACTACAGAATGGTCACCGCTGTCACAGCCTTCACTTCTCAATCAATAGCTCAGTAACTGTCCCACGACTATAGGTTAAAGTAACTTTATCAATCAGCCCATAGTTGTCGTCTGATGTATTGTTCGCTCTCCAACTATGTCCGAGATTAACCATAGATCTCCATAGATACCATAACAGGTGTACAGTTCCCATAGCAACAACAATTAAACAGGAGCAGGAATGTCTTCATGGCGACTGTTACCGCCGCCGATGTATGTGTGTGGGGCAGTTTGTCTGTGTGTGGGGCAGTTTGTCTGTGTGTGGAGCAGTTTGTCTGTGTGTGGGGCAGTTTGTCTGTGTGTGGGGCAGTTTGTCTGTGTGTGGAGCAGTTTGTCTGTGTGTGGGGCAGTTTGTCTGTGTGTGGGGCAGTTTGTCTGTGTGTGGGGCAGTTTGTCTGTGTGTGGAGCAGTTTGTCTGTGTGTGGGGCAGTTTGTCTGTGTGTGGGGCAGTTTGTCTGTGTGTGGAGCAGTTTGTCTGTGTGTGGGGCAGTTTGTCTGTGTGTGGGGCAGTTTGTCTGTGTGTGGGGCAGTTTGTCTGTGTGTGGGGCAGTTTGTCTGTGTGTGGGGCAGTTTGTCTGTGTGTGGGGCAGTTTGTGTGTGGAGCAGTTTGTCTGTGTGTGGGGCAGTTTGTCTGTGTGTGGGGCAGTTTGTCTGTGTGTGGGGCAGTTTGTCTGTGTGTTGAGCAGTTTGTCTGTGTGTGGGGCAGTTTGTCTGTGTGTGTCTACAGCCACCAGAAGCACTTCTTGCGTAGCTTCTTGACGCGGGTCTTGGTGCTGGGGTGGGAGGGGGCAGGTTTGGAGACAGGGAAGGGAAAATCATAGTCTCTGTCTAGAGTCTCCATCACTGGCTGGAACCTCCCCTCCTGCTGCCTGAAGTCATGCTCCACACTGGGGAGAGAGAGGGGGGGGAGTGGAGAGGGTGGGGGAGAAGTTGAGAGTGAGGGAGACAGAAAGAGGGGGAGGGAGAGGGGGAGGGTGGGGTAGAAGGTGAGAGTGAGGGAGACAGAAAGAGGGGGAGGGAGAGGGGTAGAGGGTGGGGTAGAAGGTGAGAGTGAGGGAGACAGAAAGAGGGGGAGGGAGAGGGGTAGAGGGTTAGATACATGTACACACATACTATAGCTTGTATATATGCAAATGTAAATGTACTTGCAGTTACATGAACACAATAACATTCTGTACATTGATGCACATACTTCACACCTCTTAAGAACCATGTGCTGATGCACGTGTACACTTAATCAGACAGACACACACACAGACAGACAGACACACACACAGACAGACAGACACACACACAGACAGACAGACACACACAC
>JAKYLM010000194.1:57500-62500 GCA_023634145.1 Thymallus thymallus | reverse complement strand
AGGGAGAGATGGTGAGTGATGGACAGATTGACAGCGGAGGGAGAGATGGTGAGTGATGGACAGATTGACAGCGGAGGGAGAGATGGTGAGTGATGGACAGATTGACAGCGGAGGGAGAGATGGTGAGTGATGGACAGATTGACAGCGGAGGGAGATATGGTGAGTGATGGACAGATTGACAGCGGAGGGAGAGATAGAAGGGAGAGGAGGAGAATGAGAGAGGGATAGAGAGGTAGATATCTTCCGTTGATCTGAAGGCCTGAGGGGAGTTATGTCTGTAACCATAGGGACCATATGATAGAATGTCAGAGCAGCTGAATAGAACATGAAGGTAGTATATGGTATACTGACTTTTAGACAGTTCTCTACACATATCTCTATGGATGTTCCTCTGTGCTTTGTAATACCGCATACAGTACATCACAGCCCCAGCAATACTCCCATGACCTGACATTTAAAATGCATTACCAAGTTGAAAGCATGTCAGTTTACATTAGAGTTGATGCTCTTGTACATTCACACAGCATCCTTTCTCCCTCTCTTGCACACTCGATCAGTCTCTCTCGCTCACTTTCCCTTTTACACTTCTTCTCTCTCTCTCTCTTTCTTTCTCTTTCTCTCTACCACATGCACACATTCACACACACTCACACACAGGCTCCTCCTCCCTCTCTCACCCTTCGCTGAGGGCCTTGCTCTTCTCCAGGTCTTGAATAACATTGAGGAGGACTTTGATCTTCTCCTGGTTGGAGAGCAGACTCTCCTCCACACTGTGGAGACGCCCGTGGATGCCCCCTGACACACACCCCTGTAACCCTCCGGGTACCCCTGCCGAGACACACGCCTGTACCCCCACCAGCCCCCCTGGGACCCCGTTGCATTGTGGGGCCACATGGGCAGCATGGGGGGCATGAGGAGCATGTGAGTCTTTTATTGGGGCATGGGTTTTGGAGTCTTCTGATTTCATTGGCTGTGCTGGTGGTGTTTTGGGGTGCAGGGAAGGGGTGAGAGGTGTAGGTTTGAGTTGGGCCTGAAGGACAGGGGTTTCTGGTTTTGTGTTCACCTGGGCAGGGTGGTAGGGGTTGGGGGATTCTTTTAGTGGGAGTGGGGGTGCACCCAAGGATTTTGTGCCTATGAGGAGGACAGGGGGTGGCGGCTTGGGGGTGACTTGTATAGATGAGTCTGGTGGAGGGTGTTGGTTGTCAGCTGACTTCTCTGTGTTTCTGTCTGGAAAAGACTGTGTAGCTGGAGAAGACGTTTTCTTTCTGGTAGATGTGTGTTTCTCTGTTGTCTGTGTGTGTATTTCTTTCTGATGTAACCTGGGTTCTGGGTCTGTTGTGTCTGTATGTGTGTGTTGTCTGTCCTTAGTGTTGGGAATTCGGGTCACAGGTGCATCTTTCACAAGCCATTGGGTTGCATGTGGAGAGGGCAATGTCTGAGTTTGTGTTTGAGTGTTCTTCACAGCTGTGTGTGGGGTTGGTGGCGTGTGTGTGTGAGAGTTCTTCACAGCTGTGTGTGGGGTTGGTGGCGTGTGTGTGTGAGAGTTCTTCACAGCTGTGTGTGGGGTTGGTGGTTTGTGTGTGTGAGAGTTCAGAACAGGGGACTCTTTCTGGTTCTGGTTGGGGAGCACACACTTTTTCCGGTGAGGAATCGGTAGTGTTTGGCTTTCTGTGATGTGATTGTCCGTTGCCATGCAGGTGGGTGGGACCTGGGACTGTCTCCGCCCACAGGTTCCACAGAGGCGGGGCGATGATGATGTCATCATTCTACAGGGCCTTGGAGGCGTGTCACTCCCTGACCTCAGCGCAGGGCGAGACTCCTCCCCTCTCAGAGACTGGACCCTCCTCCTCTCTCTGATTGGCTCAATGTCCTCAGCACCCTCAGTGCAGACCCCGCCCACCACCTCAGTGGCGACCACACTCCCATTGGTGTATCGAGACGTCCATTTCCCACTGGACCTATGGTCAGACTCCCTTTGATTGGCCCGTATGGCTTTGATCTGACAGTAGACCCCGCCCCCTGACCCCTGTGACCCCATGTCGTCCTTTGTCAGACTGTTGATGACATTCTGACTCATCTCCTTGGAAACAGCAAATCCACTGCTGCTGCCACTGCTGCCCGATTCACAAACATCCCCAGTTTCTGAGGGCATGGTCGTTGATGTGGCGACATGGTTTTTGCCCCACCCTGTCTCTGGATGCTGCGTCCGTGTTGGCTGGTTGCGTGTGATTGATGGGAGGGTCCTAAGGCCGGGGGAGGTCTGCACCCCCACACTGCACAGCGGCCCCCATTGCCCCCCCACCAGGGGCACCCCTAGTGCAGGCACCGGATTGGTCTGATCAGCCAACCTTCTGCCCATAGCCCCTGTCGATTGGCTCAGCCCCCAGAGGAGCTGGAAGGGAAGTAGCCACTCTGTGACATAACAATGGGAGGAGGCGGCCTAATGTCCAAGTGAAGAGTGTTGTTGAGAGAGAGATGTATAGTTACAGTGGAATAGTGTACTGTTCCTCATTGACCATAGAATCCATGGTTGTTCTGTCCCAGCTCTGCTTCCATCACTAATATGACATCACCAATCAGTCTGACCATTGGTCCTCATGTCTCTGGTTATTAATTTCTTGATTGGATGAGAAAAGAGAAGAGAAGAGAAGAGAAGAGGAGAGAAGATGAGAGGAGAGGAGAGGAGAGGAGAAAAGAGGAGAGGAGAAAAGATGAGAGGAGAGGAGAAAAGACGAGATGAGAGGAGAAAAGAGGAGAGGAGAGGAGAGGAGAAAAGAGGAGAGGAGAAAATAGGAGAGGAGAAAAGAGGAGAAAAGAGGAGAGGACTTGGAGAGGAGAAAAGAGGAGAGGAGAGGAGAGGAGAGGAGAGGAGAGGAGAGGAGAGGAGAGGAGAGGAGAGGAGAGGAGAGGAGAGGAGAGGAGAGGAGAGGAGAAAAGAGGAGAGGAGAAAATAGGAGAAAAGAGGAGAGGAGAAAAGAGGAGAAAAGAGGAGAAAAGAGGAGAGGAGAAGAGAGGAGAAAAGAGGAGAAAAGAGGAGAGGACTTGGAGAGGAGAAAAGAGGAGAGGAGAAAAGAGGAGAAAGGAGGAGAGGAGAAAAGAGGAGAAAAGAGGAGAGGAGAAAAGAGGAGAAAAGAGGAGAGGACTTGGAGAGGAGAAAAGAGGAGAGGAGAGGAGAGGAGAAAAGAGGAGAGGAGAAAAGAGGAGAAAAGAGGAGAGGAGAAAAGAGGAGAAAAGAGGAGAGGAGAAAAGAGGAGAAAAGAGGAGAGGAGAAAAGAAAAGAGGAGAGGAGAAAAGAGGAGAGGAGAAAAGAGGAGAAAAGAGGAGAGGAGAGGAGAAAAGAGGAGAAAAGAGGAGAGGAGAGGAGAGGAGATAAGAGGAGAGGAGAGGAGAAAAGAGGAGAAAAGAGGAGAGGAAATTAGAAAAGAGGAGAGGAGAAAAGAGGAGAGGAGATGAGAAGAGAGGAGAGGAGAGGAGATGAGGGGGGGAAGAGGCGGGGAGAGGAGATAAGAGAGAGACTGGTTTAGCTCACTATATTTCTATCACCACTTCACTGGCTTCCTACAGACTGGATCTCTCCACTCCAGGTAGAATAGACACGGAATGTGTCCCAAATGGCACACTACTTTTGTAGTGGACCATACAGATCAGGGTTCCATTTGCGACACCACCCCCATAGACAGCCAGAATGTTCATGTTCAGATTGAAACCTGATCTGAAGAAAGTTTGAAGGTTAAGGTTAAGCATCAGCCAATTAAAATTATTGATGTGTCAAGTGATACTATGCTAATCTCAACAGGTGGCAGTGATTATTTCCTGTATCAAATTCATCAGCCTATCAAAGCCTTACAAAGATCTTCAACTTTTTCTAGACAAGCCAATGGCACTGAGAGAGAGAGAGAGAGAGAGAGAGAGAGAGAGAGAGAGAGAGAGAGAGAGAGAGAGAGAGAGAGAGAGAGAGAGACTTTCTGAAAATCCATTTACAAAAAAGGCTTTGAATGTGTGTAAATTCACTGAGACACTGTGTGAGGACAGTGATGATCGGACTTATTGTGTGTGTGTGATGGTGTGTGTTTCCTTGCTGTGGTTACAGTGGGCTGAAAGCTGCAGTGAATTGAGCCCCCTGTCACCTCAAGGTGAGCATCATTTTTCACCCTCCAATTGGTGGCTGGTGTGCGTATGTGTGTGTGAGGGACGCTTTACTGCACAGTAATCAAACTGTGCTCTCACCCACTCACAGGACAGGACTATGTAGTTTATAGGCCTCTGGTGAGATGGCTGCTCTGATAGAACCACCTCTCTGTACAAAATGCAAGTCACATGGGCTCACTGCCAAACTAAACCAGTGCAAGTTGGGGGATGTAGTTTGTTGAGGCATTTGTCATGAGGCTAGACTAGTCACTAGTGGAAGTTACTTTATTACATACATTATAAACTGGGTTGTTCGAGCCCTGAATGCTGATTGGATGACAAAACATGTATTTTTACTGCTCTTATTACATTGGTAACCAGTTTATAATAGCAATAAGGCATCTCGAGGGTTTGTGATATATGGCCAATATACCACGTTGTTGCGTCGTGCCTAAGAACAGCCCTTAGCTGTGGTATATTGGCCATATACCACACCCCCTTGGGCCTTATTGCTGAAATGTTCCCTGTGTGGAGATTATATCCAGCACATTCTTCAAAGGCAAAGATAATACGGCTCTGAAGTGTGTGTGTGTTATAGGGACTAGGAGATGAAGTGGGGGGAGAGGATTACTGTACTGGTCTCTTTCTAATTCATTCAATTTGGGGTTCACAGCAACAGCAAACATACACGCACGCACGCACGCACGCACGCACGCACGCACGCACACACACACACACACACACACACACACACACACACCCTCTTTATCAGAAGAGGTAGTGAAGCTGAATAGTTGTACTCAGTACTCTTGTCTCTATTCAGACTGTGTTCTATTGCTTTTGTTCTTTGTCTATTATTGTTTTCCCTCCTC
>JAKYLM010000194.1:30000-52500 GCA_023634145.1 Thymallus thymallus | reverse complement strand
AACAATAACCAATAATAACCATTACAGGACCAACAATAACCATTACAGGACCAACAATATCCAATAATAACCAATTACAGGACCAACAATAACCAATAATAACCATTACAGGACCAACAATAACCATTACAGGACCAACAATATCCATTACAGGACCAACAATAACCAATACTAACCATTACAGGACCAACAATAACCATTACAGGACCAACAATAACCAATAATAACCATTACAGGACCAACAATAACCAACAATATCACACAATATCCATTACAGGACCAACAGTAACCAACAATAACCATTACAGGACCAACAATAACCATTACAGGACCAACAATAACCATTACAGGACCAACAATAACCATTACAGGACCAACAATATCCAATAATAACCATTACAGGACCAACAATAACCAATAATAACCATTACAGGACCAACAATAACCATTACAAGACCAACAATAACCAACAATAACCATTACAGGACCAACAATAACCATTACAGGACCATCAATAACTGTTACAGGACCAACAATAACCAATAATAACCATTACAGGACCAACAATAACCAACAATATCCAACAATATCCATTACAGGACCAACAGTAACCAACAATAACCATTACAGGACCAACAATAACCATTACAGGACCAACAATAACCATTACAGGACCAACAATAACCATTACAGGACCAACAATATCCAATAATAACCATTACAGGACCAACAATAACCAATAATAACCATTACAGGACCAACAATAACCATTACAAGACCAACAATAACCAACAATAACCATTACAGGACCAACAATAACCATTACAGGACCATCAATAACTGTTACAGGACCAACAATAACCAATAATAACCATTACAGGACCAACAATAACCATTACAGGACCAACAATAACCAACAATATCCAACAATATCCATTACAGGACCAACAGTAACCAACAATAACCATTACAGGACCAACAATAACCATTACAGGACCAACAATAACCAATAATAACCATTACAGGACCAACAATAACCATTACAGGACCAACAATAACCAATAATAACCATTACAGGACCAACAATAACCATTACAGGACCAACAATATCCATAACAGGACCAACAATAACCAACAATAACAATTACATGACCAACAATAACCATTACAGGACCAACAATATCCATAACAGGACCAACAATAACCAAGAATAACAATTACATGACCAACAATAACCATTACAGGACCAACAATATCCATTATAGGACCAACAATAACCAACAATAACCAACAATAACCAACAATAACCAACAATAACCATTACAGGACCAACAATATTCATTACAGGACCAACAATAACCATTACAGGACCAACAATAACCATTACAGGACCAACAATAACCATTACAGGACCAACAGTAACCATTACAGGACCAACAATAACCAACAATAAACAACAATAACCAAAAATAACCATTACAGGACCAACAATAACCATTACAGGACCAACAATAACCATTATAGGACCAACAATAACCATTACAGGACCAGCAATATCCATAACAGGACCAACAATAACCAACAATAACCATTACATGACCAACAATAACCATTACAGCACCAACAATATCCATTACATGACCAACAATAACCATTACAGGACCAACAATAACCATTACAGGACCATCAATAACCATTACAGGACCAACAATAACCAATAATAACCATTACAGGACCAACAATAACCATTACAGGACCAACAATATCCAATAATAACCATTACAGGACCAACAATAACCAATAATAACCATTACAGGACCAACAATAACCATTACAGGACCAACAATATCCATTACAGGACCAACAATAACCAATAATAACCATTACAGGACCAACAATAACCATTACAGGACCAACAATAACCAATAATAACCATTACAGGACCAACAATAACCAACAATATCCAACAATATCCATTACAGGACCAACAGTAACCAACAATAACCATTACAGGACCAACAATAACCATTACAGGACCAACAATAACCATTACAGGACTAACAATAACCATTACAGGACCAACAATATCCAATAATAACCATTACAGGACCAACAATAACCAATAATAACCATTACAGGACCAACAGTAACCATTACAAGACCAACAATAACCAACAATAACCATTACAGGACCAACAATAACCATTACAGGACCATCAATAACTGTTACAGGACCAACAATAACCAATAATAACCATTACAGGACCAACAATAACCAACAATATCCAACAATATCCATTACAGGACCAACAGTAACCAACAATAACCATTACAGGACCAACAATAACCATTACAGGACCAACAATAACCATTGCAGGACCAACAATAACCATTACAGGACCAACAATAACCATTACAGGACCAACAATAACCATTACAGGACCAACAATATCCAATAATAACCATTACAGGACCAACAATAACCAATAATAACCATTACAGGACCAACAATAACCATTACAGGACCAACAATAACCATTACAGGACCATCAATAACTGTTACAGGACCAACAATAACCAATAATAACCATTACAGGACCAACAATAACCATTACAGGACCAACAATAACCAACAATATCCAACAATATCCATTACAGGACCAACAGTAACCAACAATAACCATTACAGGACCAACAATAACCATTACAGGACCAACAATAACCATTACAGGACCAACAATAACCAATAATAACCATTACAGGACAAACAATAACCAATTACAGGACCAACAATAACCAATAATAACCATTACAGGACCAACAATAACCATTACAGGACCAACAATATCCATAACAGGACCAACAATAACCAACAATAACAATTACATGACCAACAATAACCATTACAGGACCAACAATATCCATAACAGGACCAACAATAACCAACAATAACAATTACATGACCAAAAATAACCATTACAGGACCAACAATATCCATTATAGGACCAACAATAACCAACAATAGCCAACAATAACCAACAATAACCATTACAGGACCAACAATAATCATTACAGGACCAACAATAACCATTACAGGACCAACAATAACCATTACAGGACCAACAATAACCATTACAGGACCAACAGTAACCATTACAGGACCATCAATAACCGTTACAGGACCAACAATAACCAATAATAACCATTACAGGACCAACAATAACCATTACAGGACCAACAATAACCAATAATAACCATTACAGGACCAACAATAACCAATAATAACCATTACAGGAGCAACAATATCCAACAATATCCATTACAGGACCAACAATAACCAATAATAACCTTTACAGGACCAACAATAACCAATAATAACCATTACAGGTGCAACAATATCCAACAATATCCATTACAGGACCAACAGTAACCAACAATAACCATTACAGGACCAACAATAATCATTACAGGACCAACAGTAACCATTACAGGACCAACAATAACCATTACAGGACCAACAATAATCATTACAGGACCAACAGTAACCATTACAGGACCAACACTAGCCATTACAGTACCAACACTAACCAACAATATCCATTACAGGACCAACAAAAACCAACAATAACCAACACTATCCATTACAGGACCAACACTATCCATTACAGGACCAACATTAACCATTACAGGACCAACAATAACCATTACAGGACCAACAATAACCATTACAGGACCAACAATATCCATTACAGGACCAACATTAACCATTACAGGACCAACAATATCCATTAAAGGACCAACAATAACCATTACAAGACCAACAATTTCCATTACAGGTCCAACAATATCCATTACAGGACCAACAAAATCCATTACATGACCAACAATAACCATTACAGGACCAACAATATCCATTACAGGACCAACAATATCCATTACAGGACCAACAATAACCATTACAGGACCAACAATAACCATTACAGGACCAACAATAACCATTACAGGACCAACAATATCCATTACATGACCATCAAATATCCATTACAGGACCAACAATATCCATTACAGGACCAACAATATCCATTAAAGGACCAACAATAACCATTACAGGACCAGCAATATCCTTTACAGGACCAACAATAACCAACAATAACCAACACTATCCATTACAGGACCAACAATAACCAACAATAACCAAAAATAACCATTACAGGACCAACAATAACCAACAATAACCATTACAGGACCAACAATAACCATTACAGGTCCAACAATATCCCTTACAGGACCAACAATATCCATAACAGGACCAACAATAACCATTATAGGACCAACAATAACCATTACAGGACCAACAATAACCATTACAGGACCAACAATATCCATTACAGGACCAACAATATCCATTACATGACCAACAATAACCATTACAGTACCAACAATAACCAACAATAACCATTACATGACCAACAATAACCATTGCAGGACCAACAATATCCATTACAGGACCATCAATAACCATTACAGGACCAACAATAACCAATAATAACCATTACAGGACCAACAATATCCAATAATAACCATTACAGGACCAACAATAACCAACAATATCCATTACAGGACCAACAATAACCATTACATGACCAACAATAACCATTACAGGACCAACAATATCCATTACAGGACCATCAATAACCATTACAGGACCAACAATAACCAATAATAACCATTACAGGACCAACAATAACCATTACAGGACCAACAATATCCAATAATAACCATTACAGGACCAACAATAACCAATAATAACCATTACAGGACCAACAATAACCATTACAAGACCAACAATAACCAACAATAACCATTACAGGACCAACAATAACCATTACAGGACCAACAATAACCATTACAGGACCATCAATAACTGTTACAGGACCAACAATAACCAATAATAACCATTACAGGACCAACAATAACCATTACAGGACCAACAATAACCAATAATAACCATTACAGGACCAACAATAACCAACAATATCCAACATTATCCATTACAGGACCAACAGTAACCAACAATAACCATTACAGGACCAACAATAACCATTACAGGACCAACAATATCCAATAATAACCATTACAGGACCAACAATAACCAATAATAACCATTACAGAACCAACAATAACCATTACAAGACCAACAATAACCAACAATAACCATTACAGGACCAACAATAACCATTACAGGACCATCAATAACTGTTACAGGACCAACAATAACCAATAATAACCATTACAGGACCAACAATAACCATTACAGGACCAACAATAACCAATAATAACCATTACAGGACCAACAATAACCATTACAGGACCAACAATAACCAACAATATCCAACAATATCCATTACAGGACCAACAGTAACCAACAATAACCATTACAGGACCAACAATAACCATTACAGGACCAACAATAACCATTACAGGACCAACAATAACCATTACAGGACCAACAATAACCAATAATAACCATTACAGGACCAACAATAACCATTACAGGACCAACAATAACCAATAATAACCATTACAGGACCAACAATAACCATTACAGGACCAACAATAACCAATAATAACCATTACAGGACCAACAATTACCCTTACAGGACCAACAATATCCATTACAGGACCAACAATAACCATTATAGGACCAACAATAACCAACAATTACCATTACATGACCAACAATATCCATTACAGGACCAACATTATCCAATAATATCCATTACAAAACCAACAATAACCAACAATAACCAACAATAACCAACAATATCCATAACAATAATCAACAGGCACTTACACACTCCCTGACACACTAACACTAACACACGCACTAACAAACACGCACTAATCCACACACTTACACACTCACTGACACACTAACACTAACACACGCACTAACAAACACGCACTAATCCACACACTTACACACTCACTGACACACTAACACTAACACACGCACTAACAAACACGCACTAATCCACACACTTACACACTCACTGACACACTAACACTAACACACGCACTAACAACACACTAACAACACTAACACAAGGACTCAGGGGAAGCCTGACAAACACAGGTGTGTGTGTGTGTGTTGTATAATGATGGTTCCTACCAGAGTGTACCAGACATCCCGTATCTCTCAGACCACTCCTCTATAACTACTGTCTCTCACTCACCTCCACTCCTTCATGATATTCCTCCACTTCCAACCACACTCTCCTCTTCTCTTACCCCTACTATCCTCATTTCTCTCTCTCACTCCTCTAGTTAGTCAAACGTGTTAGTCCAGTGCTTTCCCCCCTCTCTCTCTCACTCTCTCTCTCTCACTCTCTTTCTCTCTCTCTGAGTTGCTGACTCCTGCGCTTCCCGGAGCTAACTGATCCCCCCTCTCTCTCTCTCTCTCTCTCTCTCTCTCTCTCTCTCTCTCTCTCACTATCTCAACCACCCACCCTCTCTCTCTGTTTACCTCTAGCTCTGCCCCCTCTTCCCCCTCAATCACTCTCTAACGCTATCTCTTTCTTTCTTTCTCTCTCTCTCTCTCTCTCTCTCTCTCTCTCTCTCTCTCTCTCTCTCTCTCTCTCTCTCTGTCTCTCTCTCTGTCTCTCTCTCTCTCTCTCTCTCACCATCTCTCTCTCCTTTCTCTATCTCTGTCATTCTGTCTGTCTCAAGTGTCTGTGTGACATGGAGAGAGAAGAGAGGGACCTTCTCTACGCTCACTTAGTGTGACATGGAGAGAGAGGAGAGGGACCTTCTCTACGCTCACTTAGTGTGACATGGAGAGAGAGGAGAGGGACTTTCTCTACGCTCACTTAATGTGACATGGAGAGAGAGGAGAGGGACTTTCTCTACGCTCACTTAGTGTGACATGGAGAGAGAGGAGAGGGACCATCTCTATGCTCCCTTAGTGTGACATGGAGAGAGAGGAGAGGGACTTTCTCTACGCTCCCTTAGTGTGACATGGAGAGAGAGGAGAGGGACCATCTCTACGCTCCCTTAGTGTGACATGGAGAGAGAGGAGAGGGACCATCTCTATGCTCCCTTAGTGTGACATGGAGAGAGAGGAGAGGGACTTTCTCTACGCTCCCTTAGTGTGACATGGAGAGAGAGGAGAGAAACCTTCTCTACGCTCCCTTAGTGTGACATGGAGAGAGAGGAGAGGGACCATCTCTATGCTCCCTTAGTGTGACATGGAGAGAGAGGAGAGGGACTTTCTCTACGCTCCCTTAGTGTGACATGGGGAGAGAGTAAAGGGACTTTCTCTACGCTCCCTTAGTGTGACATGGAGAGAGAGTAGAGAGATCAAAACAGAAAAGTTAACTTGTTTTTTGATTGCTAAATGGTGCATCTGCATATGCGTGTGTGTTTTTTGTCGATATTCTCATGTATAATCAGTGATAAATTGGGGTGTTCGTGTTCCCTCGGATGTCCTCTGCTGAAGTGTGTATCTGAATTTTCTGACCCCTACCGAAAAAATACAGTGATGTTTGTGGCACAGAAAACTCACCTTGTGTCGAGTTTCAATTTACCTCTGCGGAGATGAGGAGGGGAATATATGTGTATGTGGGTGTGTGTGTTATAATGAAATACACCCACACCTACACACCCAATGCACAATAATTGCAATACACCTTTATGATATGAATGAGAGTAATCTCACACGTAGACAAACACACACACCCACAGCACCCACAGCACCCACACACAGACACACAGACACACAGACACACAGACACACAGACACACAGACACACAGACACACAGACACAGACACACAGACACACAGCATGGTGTGGTGGGCAATGAGTGTTAACTCTCTCTAAGCTCTCAGTAATTTGATTCTGAGGATATTTTGATGAGAAGAGGTGCACATTAATGCAAGATGAGGACAGAGGAAAGGATGGAGGGAGAGGAGGAGGAAAGGAGGAGAGGAGAGGAGGGGTGTAGCTTTATGAGGAGAGGAGAGGAGAGGAGAGGAGAGGAGAGGAGAGGAGAGGAGAGGAGAGGAGAGGAGAGGAGAGGAGAGGAGAGGAGAGGAGAGGAGGGATGTAGCTTTAGGGGTCAGGCTAATGTGTCTGAATGTTTTTCTGTTTTCTCTCATGACTCTCTCCTCCTCTCCTCCCCCCTCCTTCTCTCCCTTCCTCCCTCTCTCACTCCATGTTTTAGGGTGTTAGCGGGGGTTGTTAGAAATGGCCTTGTTAGATCTCTTTGTACATGACGGAGAGACGTTGATCTGTGAAGTCATTGATCTGTCAAATCAGTACACTCTGACATGCACACACACTGCCTAATTACACATCTCCTTCCTATCCTACCCAGCTCTCTCCATCTCTCTCTCTCTATCTCCCTCTCCATCGCTGTGTCTCGCTTCATGTCTCCCCCATCCTCCTTCATCAACAGAAACCTAGGTGTCAAAGCAAAATATCAAATCGAATCACATTTTATTTGTCACATGTGCCGAATACAACAGGTGTAGACCTTACAGTGAAATACTGACTAACAAGCCTTAACCAACAATACAACAGGTGTAGACCTTACAGTGAAATACTGACTAACAAGCCCTTAACCAACAATACAACAGGTGTAGACCTTACAGTGAAATGCTTACTAACAAGCCCTTAACCAACAATACAACAGGTGTAGACCTTACAGTGAAATGCTTACTAACAAGCCCTTAACCAACAATACAACAGGTGTAGACCTTACAGTGAAATGCTTACTAACAAGCCCTTAACCAACAATGCAACAGGTGTAGACCTTACAGTGAAATGCTTACTAACAAGCCCTTAACCAACAATACAACAGGTGTAGACCTTACAGTGAAATGCTTACTAACAAGCCCTAACCAACAATACAACAGGTGTAGACCTTACAGTGAAATGCTTACTAACAAGCCCTTAACCAACAATACAACAGGTGTAGACCTTACAGTGAAATGCTTACTAACAAGCCCTTAACCAACAATACAACAGGTGTAGACCTTACAGTGAAATGCTTACTAACAAGCCCTTAACCAACAATACAACAGGTGTAGACCTTACAGTGAAATGCTTACTAACAAGCCCTTAACCAACAATACAACAGGTGTAGACCTTACAGTGAAATGCTTACTAACAAGCCCTTAACCAACAATACAACAGGTGTAGACCTTACAGTGAAATGCTTACTAACAAGCCCTTAACCAACAATACAACAGGTGTAGACCTTACAGTGAAATGCTTACTTACAAGCCCTTAACCAACAATACAACAGGTGTAGACCTTACAGTGAAATGCTTACTAACAAGTCTTAACCAACAATACAACAGGTGTAGACCTTACAGTGAAATGCTTACTAACAAGCCTTAACCAACAATACAACAGGTGCAGGGGGTACCGGTACAGAGTCAATATGTGGAGGTACAGGTTAGTAATGAGGCTATATACAGGGGGTACCGGTACAGAGTCAATATGTGGGGGTACAGGTTAGTAATGAGGCTATATACAGGGGGTACCGGTACAGAGTCAATATGTGGGGGTACAGGTTAGTAATGAGGCTATATACAGGGGGTACTGGTACAGAGTCAATATGTGGGGGTACAGGTTAGTAATGAGGCTATATATAGGGGGTACTGGTACAGAGTCAATATGTAGGGGTACAGGTTAGTAATGAGGCTATATACAGGGGGTACTGGTACAGAGTCAATATGTGGGGGTACAGGTTAGTAATGAGGCTATATACAGGGGGTACCGGTACAGAGTCAATATGCGGGGGTACAGGTTAGTAATGAGGCTATATACAGGGGCTACCGGTACAGAGTCAATATGAGGGGGTACAGGTTAGTAATGAGGCTATATACTGGGGGTACCGGTACAGAGTCAATATGCGTAGGTACAGGTTAGTAATGAGGCTATATACAGGGGGTACCGGTACAGAGTCAATATGCAGGGGTACAGGTTAGCAATGAGGCTATATACAGGGGGTAACGGTACAGAGTCAATGTGCGGGGTTACAGGTTAGTAATGAGGCTATATTCAGGGGGTACCAGTACAGAGTCAATATGTGGGGGTACAGGTTAGTAATTAGGCTATATACAGGGGGTACCGGTACAGAGTCAATATGTGGGGGTACAGGTTAGTAATGAGGCTATATACAGGGGGTACCGGTACAGAGTCAATATGTGGGGGTACAGGTTAGTAATGAGGCTATATACAGGGGGTACCGGTACAGAGTCAATATGTGGGGGTACAGGTTAGTAATGAGGCTATGTACAGGAGGTACCAGTACAGAGTCAATATGTTGGGGTACAGGTTAGTAATGAGGCTATATACAGGGGGTACCGGTACAGAGTCAATATGTGGGGGTACAGGTTAGTCGAGGTAATTTGTACATGTAGGTAGGGGTAAAGATAATAATTAGTGAGTAGCAGCAGTGTAAAACCAAGTTTTGGGGGGGGGTACCATTTGATTAATTGTTCAGCAGTCTTATGGCTTGGGGGTAGAAGCTGTTAAGGAGCCTTTTGGTTCTAGACTTGGTGCTCTGGTACCACTTGAATAGTCTTTGGGGTGGTAATCATTTAAGCAGGTTACCTTCGCTTCTTTGGGCACAGGGACTATGGTGTTCAGCTTGAAACTTAGGTATTACAGACTCGGTCAGGGAGAGTTTGAAAATGTCAGTGAAGACACTTGCCAGTTGATCTGTGCATGCTTTGAGTACACGTCCTGGTAATTCATCTGGCCCGCGACTTTGTGAATGTGGACCTGTTTAAAGATCTGTGCTATCACACAGTCGTCCGTAACAGCTGGTGCTCTCATGCATGGTTCAGTGTTGCTCGCGTCACTGGGCAGCTCATGGCTGGGTTTCCCTTTATAGTCCGTAATAGTTTTCAAGCGCTGCCACATCCGACGAGCATCAGAGCTGATGTAGTAGGATTCAATCTTAATCCTGTATTGATGCTTTGCCTGATTGATGGTTCGTCTGAGGGTGTAGCGGGATTTCTTATAAGCGTCCAAATTTGTGTCCCTCTCCTTGAAAGCGGCAGCTCTAGCCTTTAGCTCGATGCAGATGTTGCCTGTAATTAATGGCTTCTGGTTGGGATATCTACACACTGTGGGGACGACGTCGTCGATGCACTTATTGATGAAGCTGGTGACTGAAGTGGTATACTCCTCAATGCCTTCGGATGAATCCTGAGGCGTGCAGCGATCTAAGGCACTGCATCTCAGTGCTAGAGGCTTCACTACAGACCCTAGTTCAATCTTGGGCTGTATCACAACCGGCCGTGATCAGGAGTCCCATAGGGTGGCGCACAATTGGCCCAACGTCGTCCAAGTTAGGGTAGGGTTTGGCCGGGGTAGGCCGTCATTGTAAATAAGAATTTGTTCTTAACTGACATGCCTAGTTAAATAAAGGTAAAAATAAAATCCCGGGAACATATTCTAGTCTGTGCAGCAAAACAGTCATCTGACCACTTCTTTATTGACCGAGTCACTGGTACTTCCTGCTTTAGTTTTTGCTTGTAAGCAGGAATCAGGAGGATAGAATTATGGTCAGATTTGCCAAATGGAGGGAGAGCTTTGTAGCGTCTCTGTGTGTTTAGTAAAGGTGGTCTAGAGTTGGTTGCACATGTGAAATGCTGGTAGAAATGAGGTAAAACTGATTTAAATTTGTCTATATTAAAGTCTCCGGCCACTAGGAGCACCGCTTCTGGATGAGCATTTTCTTGTTTGCTTATGGCCCTTATACAGCTCATTGAGTGCTGTCTTAGTGCCAGCATCGGTTTGTGGTGGTAACATAATATATTCGTTTTTAATGTCTCCGTTGTTTAGATAGTCTTAATCATATATCATCCATTTTGGTTTCCAATGATTGCTCGTTGGCCAATAGAATGGATGGTAGTGTACGTTTACTCACTCGCCTACGAATTCTCAGAAGGCAGCCAGACCTCCGTCTGCTTTTTCTCCGTCTTTTCTTCACGCAAATAACGGGGATTTTAGGCCTTTTCTCGATAAAGCAGTATATCCTTCATGTCGGACTCGTTAAAGAAAAAATCTTTGTCCAGTTCAAGTTGAGTTTCGAGTCGCTGTTCTGATATCCAGAAGCTCTTTTCAGTCATAAGAGGCTTTAGCAGCAACATTATGTACAAAATAATTTACAAACAACGACCCAAAATAAAATAGAACAGTTGGTTAGGAGCTTGTAAAACGGCAGCCATCCCCTCCGGCACCATTCAATATGTGTCCTTGCATGTGTCCTTGCATGTGTCCGTGCATGTGTCCGTGCATGTGTCCGTGCATGTGCGTGTGCTTGTGTGTGTTCTCGTATAATGGCTTCTCACCTGAAGGCGGGAAAGAGAATGAGGCAGAGAAGAATGACAAAAAAGGCCTCCTCTGTCCTGCAATTCGGTTGATTGTATGTCTTTATGCATGACTGTCAGTCTAAGATAACATGTGCGTGTCTCTCTCTTTGCGCTCGTGCACACGTGTCTCTGTCTCTGAATGGAAGGTCCATTGCGGTCAAAAATGTGATTTTCCTGTGTTTTATATATATTTCTACACTACAAGGTTGGGCTAATACTGTGAAATTGGGAAAATGATATCAATGCCCTTAGTGTAAAAGCTGTTTAAAAGACCACCTGAAATGTTCTGACTTTTCTGGTGACATTAGTTAATAGGCCAACAAGAAAGAGAGTTCCAAACTAGTCTACAGTTTTCCCCTCCCCACTCAGATCACTCCCAGACAATTATTGCTTGCGAAATTGCTCCCTGCTAAGAAGCTATTTTGGTTTGATTTTAACCATTTTAATTAGAAACAAATACAGTAAGGTACTTAACTGTTACCCATAAATGATTTGATATTGAGATAAAAACAGCTGTATTGGACCTTGTCTGTCTGTCTGTCCGTACATACATCCCTACTAGGTGTCATTGTCTCTTTGTGTGCATCTGTATTGGTTTAAGATGTGTCCATCTGTCCTAGACTACTGACAACATCTTCTAGATTCATGTTCTGTCCTGCTGAAACCTGTCTTTGATATCAGTTCTATGAAAAGTAAGGAGTTGAGGGAGGGCTGGAGACCGATGAATGGAGAGAAAGAGAATACTAGAGGAGGTAGGAAAAATCCCAGTCCGTTCATCTGTGTCCTGCTTTTTCAATAATCTCTTGGCAGTTACATAAGAGCCTGGACAGGACTAGAGCTAGTGTGTGTGTGTGTGTGTGTGTGTGTGTGTGTGTGTGTGTGTGTGTGTGTTTAGAGCTCCTGTGAGTTCATGTCATGTATCTGTGTATGAGTCTGTGCACATACACTCGTCACATACGCTACTCATATGTTGCTGTACGTAACCTTGTGGTTGTGTGTTTGTGTGTTTTGGAGATTGGGTAAAGAGATTGAGGGCAGTGTTAATTCCTCAGAGAAGACCCCACCCCCACACACACACATATATACTGTATGTAGGGTAGAGTCCTGCACGGGTCCGTTTTTTGGAGCTGCACCTGCCCCACATCATTTCCAAGCCCCCACCGATATCAGACATAAGGACAGATTTTTCTCCATAACCCGGCCCACCTGCATAGGATTGTTCTGAGAGCCGATCCGTGACCCGCCAAATAACATACATACATTTTTTAGAACTCCAGACTAGTAGGCTGTAATGCCCATTTCCTGCATTAGGTAATTTGTTTGCAAGTAAAATTTGGCTTAACGAATCATATAATAAATTCCATGGATTCTGAGTGAAATAATAAGGGTTGACATGATTTTCGAATGACTAGCCTCGTAAAGAAGGGCAGTGATTGGTAGATGGGTAACAATAACAAGTCAGACATTTAATCATGGTCTAGTTAATAATGATGCTGTGGATGATGTAATAAGATAGATAGATAGATGGATGCATGGATGGATGGATGGATGGATGGATGGATGGATGGATGGATGGATGGATGGATGGATGGATGGATGGATGGATGGATGGATGGATGGATGGATGGATGGATGGATGGATGGATGGATGGATAGTAACATGTAATATCTCTTTAATCATGGTCTAGTTAATAATGTTGCTGTGGATGCTGATTTAAACCACCCAGACACATTAAAGACACAGTCCTTCTTCTGAGGGTTATATGAGGATATTGGTGATTTTAAAACAGCTATAGAGTTAACTGGCTGTGATGGAAGAAAACTGAGGATGGATCAACAACATTGTAGTCACAATAATGACCTAAATGACAGAGTGAGAAGAAGAATACAAATATACAGAATACAAATATACAGAATACAAATATACAGAATACAAATATTCCAAAACATGCATCTTGATACAAGTACTAAAGTATTGATGCAAAAACGAGTTCTCTTTTTGGCCTAAATGCAAAGACAGACAGACAGACAGACAGACAGACAGACAGACAGACAGACAGACAGACAGACAGACAGACAGACAGACAGACAGACAGACAGACAGACAGACAGACAGACAGACAGACAGAGACATTCTGAGTGAATGCCTACGTAAGTTCAGTCCAATAATTACTTACAATATTGCACGTGATATGATATAACAACTGTACATGAGTATGTATATACAGACCTGAATTAATAAATAAGCCCTGAGTGAATGAGTGATTACAGACCAGAGTTACTCACGAATGGATGCGTAATTGTTAAACTAGGTCCTAACACCCCAACAGTTCCAGGTCTGTGTTGCCGACGGCACGGCACCCCGGTAAGGCATTAAATAGTCTAATAGCCGTCGGCAGGAAGGACCTCCTGTAGCGCTCTCTGGCACACCGTGGTGGGATCAATCTGTGACTGAAGGTGCTCCTCTGCGTCATAACCATGGCATGCAGAGGGTGAGTGACGTTGTCCATGATGGCCAGCAGTTTGGCCAGGATCCGTCTCTCCGCCACCTCCTCTAGAGTGTCAAGGCTAATTCCCAGAACAGAGCTAGCTTCCTGATCAGCTTATTTACCCGAGAAGCATCACCAGCCTTTATGTTGGCGCCCCAGCACACCACTGCAAAAAAGATGGCACTTTCTACCACAGACTGGTAGAAAGTATGCAGTAGTTTACTGCACATGTTTTAGGACACGTTGTACAGGGCCCCAGTGTTACCAGCCCATTTCAGCCTGTTGTCCATATGGACTCCCATGCCAGCGCTGCAATAACCTACAAGGCCAAATCTACACTGAAGTTGCTTACCAAGAAGACAGTGAATGGTAAGTTACTGTTTTGACATAAATCTGCTTGAAAATCTATGGCAAGATTAGAAAATTGCTGTTTTGCCACGATCCCCAACACATTGACAGAGCTTGAAGAATTCTGAAAAAAATTATGGGTAAATATTGCACAATCCAGGTGTGCAAAGCGCTTACCCAAGAAGACTCACAGCTGTAATCGTTGCCAAAGGTGTTTCTAACATGTATTGACTCAGGGGGTGAATCAAGGTATATTAGTGTTTTACTTCTCACCCATTGAGTCAATACAATGTCATTACAAAGTATTTTGTGTAGATCATTTACAATTGATTTATTTTTTTAATAAATTTGAATCCCATTTTCTAACTAACTAAAATGTAAAGAAATCCAAGGGTGTGAATACTTGATAGTCTTGTTTTAACAAGGAGATGTGGCACATTGACAACTCAAATCTCTTTGAAATAAATAGCCTTCTTCTTACCTCAGGAAGCCTACAGGTGACATAACAAAACAATACCTTTACAGTCAATATTGTTTAGATAATCAAAAAGTTTAATTCCCAAAATGGACTAAGCTATAGGCTGCAACAATAGTCTACATTGAAACAGTAGGATATTGGCTACTGGTTTTACAGGTTTAACGTTTATATGGCCTGCGCATGGTCATATGAACGAATGCTTGAATTAAAGTAAGAATTAACTGATAATTAAATACCTGCTTGCACTTTAGCGGGCTGTGCATCCATCTAGCATGTTGTTGTCTACCTTGTCCACAATGACTCCAAAAGTCTTCCAAACCGGGGATTTCACAGCACCTGTTTCCACCATAGTGTATATCAGCACCATAACCTTATGCAGCCATTTTCGTGTGACATTGGAGTCAGTGAAAAAAACGTGTCAATGTATTGTCATGTGGTGGAAGGAACATAAGCTCTGCACGTGGACAAATTAGGAATGTTTCATCACCACACAAATAATGGACGGTTCCCTGCACCACTCTCACTGTGTGGCTGGTAGCCTAGGCTATGTTAACCCCACCATTCACATAATGGAATTCATGACACAATTCAACTCAACCTACTGGGTTAGAGAGAGAGAGAGAGAGAGAGAGAGAGAGAGAGAGAGAGAGAGAGAGAGAGAGAGAGAGAGAGAGAGAGACGAGGTTTCATTACCTTACATTTACATTTGAGTAATTTATCAGACTCTCTTATCCAAGTTATCTGAGTGTTTGAAATGGACTCTTGGGGAGGATTTGATTGGTTGTTTGCAGTTATGTGTGTGTGTGCATGCGTATCTGCACGTGTGTGTGCTCGTTACATCAGCCAGTCAATTGGCAGCAGAACCTGATTCAACAGAGTAGAGGAGGGGTGGAGAGGGATGGAGGGAGGGGGGTGGAGAGGGATGGAGGGAGGGAGGAGGAGATGGATGGAGGGAGTAGGAGAGGAGGAGGAAGAGGGATGGGGAGGGATGGAGGGAGGGAGGAGGAGAGGATGTGGAGGGGTAGGAAGAGAGGGAGGGAGGGAGGAGGAGAGGATGTGGAGGGGTATGGAGGGAGGATGGGAGGAAGAGGAGAGGAGGGGTGGGGAGGGATGGAGGGAGGATGGGAGGAAGAGGAGAGGAGGGGTGGGGAGGGATGGAGGGAGGATGGGAGGAAGAGGAGAGGAGGGGAGGGAGGAGGAGAGGAGGAGGAAGGGTGGGGAGGGATGGAGGGAGGATGAAAGGAAGAGGAGAGGAGGGGTAGGGATGGATGGAGGGAGGAGGAGAGGAGGAGGAGGAAGAGGAGGGCTGGGGAGGGATGGAGGGAGGGAGGAGGAGAGATAAAAGAGGTTGGATCTTGACAGGGTGTTCTACCAGGAGAGATAGCGGGATAAGCAGTACCTTACCCACAGAGTTGACACACCACTTCCTAATTACAGCTTTATGTTAATAACATTACACTGAGAGACTCAATGTGTGAGTCTGCATGCCTCCCTTTTTTGGTGTGTCACGCTGATTAGGCTGTGTGTGTGTCTGTGTGTGTGTGTGTGTCTGTGTGTGTGTGTCTGTGTGTGTGCACGTGTGTATGTGTTTGTCAGAGACACACGCACAGACACACACAGATAAACAATGTTCCTGTGTGGCCCTCAAGGATACTCCTCTCTCAGGGTGGAGGAATATAAGTATGTGTGTGTGTGTGTGTGTCTGTGTGCGTGCGTGCGTGCGCAGGCTCACCTGACTCTATTGACATCAGTAGCAACAAACAGACCACATTTCAAGTGTCGGGAGTGAGTGAAATGACATTAGCTCACATACACACATTCCCATTTATATCAGCCAAAAACGGCAACAGCCACATGAATGATGATGCTCATCTCTCCGTCTGCAAATATCCATCATCTCTCACTCCCTTCCTCCCCTCTCTCTTCTCTCACTCCCTCCCTCTCTCATCTCTCACTCCCTCCCTCCCCTCTCTCTTCTCTCACTCCCTCCCTCCCTCCCCTCTCTCTTCTCTCACTCCCTTCCTCCCCTCTCTCTTCTCTCACTCCCTCCCTCTCTCATCTCTCACTCCCTCCCTCCCCTCTCTCTTCTCTCACAACCCTCCCCTCTCTCATCTCTCACTCCCTCCCTCTCTCTCTCATCTCTCACTCCCTCCCCTCTCCCCTCTCTCATCTCTTACTCCCTCCCTCCCCTCTCTCTTCTCTCACTGTGATTGATGGATAAATCATTGTGATTGATGGATGATCAGAAAGGTTGTACTGTCCTCTCTCTGACGTGATTGTGGTGTTGCGAGTTTAACCATTTATGTGCTGCCTCATCACTGCAAGACCCTTCGTAATTAATGTTAGATCTTAATGGATTCTGACCATGGATGAGTAATAAATTACTTATCTCTCTCTCTCTCTCTCTCTCTCTCTCTCTCTCTCTCTCTCTCTCTCTCTCTCTCTCTCTCTCTCTCTCTCTCTCTCTCTCTCTCTCTCCCTCTCTCCGTCTCGCTGTCTCTCTCTCTCTCTCTCTCTCTCTCTCTCTCCCCTCTCTCTCTCCTCTCTCTCTCTCTCCTCGCTCTCTCTCTCTCTCTCTCTCCTCTCTCTCTCACTCCCCCCCCCCCCCCTCTCTATCTCAGTCCAGGGTGGTGGCCTGTATGACGGCCATCCTGAGTCAGATGGATGACAGCCACTACTCCAGCTACCTAGAGACCTTCTCAGGCACCACCGACCTAGTGGTGAGCCGTCTCACAAACACACCAACACACACACACACACACACACACACACACACACACACACACACACAGAAAAACACAAACACACAAAAACACACACGGAAGCACATGCATATGCACAACACACTCATAGACTCTCTGTGTTGCAGGACTTTCTGATGGAGACATTCCTACTGTTTAAGGATCTGATTGGGAAGCATGTCTATCCCTCTGACTGGATGGCCATGATCATGGTGCAGAACAGGTATTATACACACCCACACACTACATACCTCTACACACCAACACTACACACCTCTACACACCCACACACTACACACCTCTACACACCCACACACTACACACCTCTACACACCTCTACACACCCACACTACACACCTCTACACACCCACACACTACACACCTCTACACACCCACACACTACACACCTCTACACACCCACACACTACACACCTCTACACACCCACACACTACACACCTCTACACACCCACACACTACACACCTCTACACACACCCACACATTACACACCTCTACACACCCACACACTACACACCTCTACACACACCCACACACTACACACCTCTACACACCCACACACTACACACCTCTACACACCCACACACTACACACCTCTACACACCCACACACTACACACCTCTACACACCCACACACTACACACCTCTACACACCCACACACTACACACCTCTACACACACACACACTACACACCTCTACACACACCCACACACCTCTACACATTCCCACACACCCACACCTCTACACACACCCACATACTACACACCCACACACACACACACACACACAACACACCTCTACACACACCCACACACTACACACCTCTACACACACACACACACACACACACTACACACCTCTACCCACACACCCACACACTACACACCTCTACACACACACACACACTACACACCTCTACACACACACACACTACACACCTCTACACACACACACACACACACACACACACACACTACACACCTCTACACACACACACACACAATGAGGTATCTTACAGAATTAGAAAGATAGATAGCACTTGAAAGAGAGGAAAGGGAAAAGAGTTAACTTGAACTTTTTAAACTTTAATTTAATCAAGTTTAATCTGGTTAACTTTTAAAGCCTCTTAACATAATCATTATTTATTATCAGCTGAAGTTAAATGGATGGAGGGGTATTGTGTCACTATTGGTATCATAAACATTAATCTTAATGTTGATATAGAGATCAGAATGCATGAATATAGATACCATATTAATATTGATAACATATCACATCAATATCAACATTGATATATATTAGGTAGACATTGATGTCATCTATCTAACAGACTCTATTGTATTTCTGTCAGGGTGTTCCTCAGAGCCATCAACACCTACGCTGACACCATGAACCTGAAGTTCCTCAACAACAACGACTTTGAAGTGCAGGTCAGTGTGTGTGCGTGTGTGCGTGTGTGCGCGTGCGTGTGCATGCAGGGTTTCAGTCTCTGTGTGTCATTGATGTCAGTAAATACTCCACACTCTCTTTCATTCTCTCTCCCTCTCACTCACCCTGTCATCAATTCTGATTATTTTGTTCCCTTTTTCTTCTTCGTCTGTAGTTGTGGAACAATTACTTCCATTTGGCCGTTGCATTCATTACCCAAGAGTCATTGCAGCTCCAGCACTTCTCCTCAACAAAAAGGAACAAGATCCTGGCAAAGTGAATTCAATTAATATATTTTTATTTTGTTTCTCTCTGCCAATATTAATGAGCCACAGCATTTCTATAATCAATGTTAGGATGGTGTATATTAGCTTCTGTCCTAAAATATTTTCAGGTATGGGGACATGAGGAGACTCATTGGTTTCGCCATACGGGACATGTGGTACAAACTGGGTAAGAGTGTGTGTGTGTGTTGTGTGCGCGAATATATGTATGGTATGTGGGTGTTTTAGAATTTAAGAATTTGTTCTTAACTGACTTTCCTAGTTAAATAAAGGTTAAAAAAAACTCTGAGGGCCAGATGTACGTACATTTGCGAACGCAGCGTTAATAGCGCCATGGCCAAGACGCAGAAAGCGCTTTATGTGAAACCGCCGTGTGCGTGTTACGTACCAAACCTGCAGTTCATCAGGTAATCAGCGCCTGTCCCCACCCACTATACCGTACATTGCGCGTATTTAAACGCGCAATTGAATGGGTCTCCTCCTCTCCTTCCATCATGGATCAGCCACCAAGTCAGGAAAAACAGCCAAAACAAAAATTAATAATTGTAATGTAGCGAGTTTAACAACTGCTGGAATGGAATGTGAACGCTGAGTCGGAGATTCCATGTCATCTTTGATTTCTTCCAGTAACTGTAATATTGCGTAGCTGCTTAATCTGTAACGCTTAATGATTTCGTTTTCACTCAACTGAAAAAGTGTGATTCTTGTGGCAAAAATATTTTCAGCTCGTCTCCTTAGCCTATGTCTTGTCTTGCTGGGATTACTGCTGCCATTTCACCAGGAGGCATATGCCAGGAAACGCTTCCTAAATTACACCTGCTTTTAAGAGGCGGAGAATTTTCAGCGCAAAATAGAGGCGCGCTTTCAACTGCTTTTTCTGTATATAACGCGGAATACATAATTAGGGCAGTTTACGCTTCCCCTCCCATCTCTTTATGTGACACTCCCACTTTCCCCTTGACCATCCCATGAATGCATATGCATGACACGAAAAGCGCATTTAGCCATTTTCAGTTCCCGCGACAGGCAGTCTGCGCTTTCATCTCGGTGCGTCCCGTTCGTACATACCTCGCCATGGTTTTATGCGCACTTTGCGAAACAAATACGCCTGAAGTGGGAGAAAAAGCGTTAGTACATCTTGCCCTGAGAGTGATTCTTGTGCGTTTGTGTGTGTGTGTGTAGGTGGGAATAAGATTTGTTTTATCCCTGGGATGGTGGGTCCTATCCTGGAGATGACTTTGATTCCTGAGGAAGAGCTGAGACGAGCCACCATCCCCATCTTCTTCGACATGATGCAGTGTGAACACACAGTCTCTGCACACTTCCACAAGGTGTGACAGTGACACACACTCCCTTACGCACATAAACACACACACACGTGAGCACACCACAATGTGAAAGGAATCACTTTTACAACTTCCGAGAGGCTTACCCATTCTCTCACCCATTCTATCAATGGCTCTCTCCCTCTGTGTGCCTGTAGTTTGAGAATGAGATCATTCTGAAGCTGGATCATGAGGTGGAGGGAGGAGGAGGAGATGAGAGATACATGGAGCTACTGGAAACCATGTGGGTCCCTTCAATCAATATCAATATCTGTGATCTGCCACTCAATCAACCACCCATTCACTTACTTGTGTGTGTGTGTGTGTGTGCGCGTGTGTCAGTCTGTTGGAGTGTGTTGTGGCGCGTCCCTTGTTGAGGCCAGAGGTCGAGCACTTCGTTACCTTGGTGAAGGGACTCCTGGTGCGTCTCCTTGACTACCGCGCAGTGATGAGTGACGACAGCCGCAACAACCGCATGAGCTGCACTGTCAATCTCCTGGTAAGCCCCGCCCACTACAGGAAGAACCACGGTGGGCGGAATGATATAGATTTTATCTGCATTTATCTGGAATGATATAGATTTTATCTGCATTTATCTGGAATGATATAGATTTTATCTGCATTTCTGGTTTCGAAGCTATTTGCATGTTGTTGGGTCAACTGCAGTACTGACACCTTTATATTTCATGTGTTGTCGTTAGTTTGTCCCACTTCCAAATCAAATCACCCAGAGTCACTTTCAACACACAGTCACACCCTTCTTCCCAACATGAAACCAATCTGTCGATCATGCCATGCCAATCAACGGTGTCCGCCATACAGTCATTAACATGGCATTACCTGCCGCTATATAACATACAATCAATTATTACACCTCCTAATACATTATGAACATAGGAATGAATAAAACACTAAATGAAAACATTCAGTAACAGCATGTGAAGTGTATAGTCAGAGTAGATAGAATAACACAGATGAGAAGAGGCAGTACCAGC
>JAKYLM010000194.1:7500-25000 GCA_023634145.1 Thymallus thymallus | reverse complement strand
ATAGAGTTTATTGTCTCCAATGGTTTATTAGGTCTTCTCTGTCCGCTAGTTCATCATTGACATCACAGTAGTTTACACCACTTCATCACACACACACATGCAGTCTCTCCTATAGTGTTTAGCCTATAACCTATAACCTATAACCTACAGCCCATAGCCTATAACTAATAACCTATAACTAATAGCCTATAACTAATAACCTATAACTTATAACTAACAACCTATAGCCTATAACTAATAGCCTATAACTAATAACCTATAGCCTATAACTAATAACCTATAGCCTATAACTAATAACCTATAACTAATAACCTATAGCCTATAACTAATAACCTATAGCCTATAACTAATAACCTATAACTAATAACCTATAGCATATAACTAATAACCTATAGCCTATAACTTATAACCTATAACCTATAACTAATAACCTATAACTAATAACATATAGCCTATAACTAATAACCTATAACTAATAACCTATAGCCTATAACTAATAACCTATAACTAATAACCTATAGCCTATAACTAATAACCTATAGCCTATAACTAATAACCTATAACTAATAACCTATAGCCTATAACTAATAACCTATAACTAATAACCTATAGCATATAACTAATAACCTATAACTAATAACCTATAGCATATAACTAATAACCTATAGCATATAACTAATAACCTATAACTAATAACCTATAGCATATAACTAATAACCTATAACTAATAACCTATAGCCTATAACTAATAACCTATAACTAATAACCTATAGCCTATAACTAATAACCTATAGCCTATAACTAATAACCTATAACTAATAACCTATAGCCTATAACTTATAACCTATAACTAATAACCTATAACTAATAACCTATAGCCTATAACTAATAACCTATAACTAATAACCTATAGCCTATAACTAATAACCTATAGCCTATAACTAATAACCTATAACTAATAACCTATAGCCTATAACTAATAACCTATAACTAATAACCTATAGCATATAACTAATAACCTATAGCCTATAACTAATAACCTATAGCCTATAACTTATAACCTATAACCTATAACTAATAACATATAACTAATAACCTATAGCCTATAACTAATAACCTATAACTAATAACCTATAGCATATAACTAATAACCTATAGCCTATAACTTATAACCTATAACTAATAACCTATAACTAATAACCTATAGCATATAACTAATAACCTATAACTAATAACCTATAGCCTATAACTAATAACCTATAACTAATAACCTATAGCCTATAACTAATAACCTATAGCCTATAACTAATAACCTATAACTAATAACCTATAGCATATAACTAATAATATATAGCCTATAACTAATAACCTATAGCCTATAACTTATAATCTATAACCTATAACTAATAACCTATAACTAATAACCTATTGCCTATAACTAATAACTAATAACTAATAACCTATAGCATATAACTAATAACCTATAGCCTATAACTTATAACCTATAGCCTATAACTAATAACCTATAACCTATAACTAATAACCTATAACTAATAACCTATAGCCTATAACTAATAACCTATAACTAATAACCTATAGCCTATAACTTATAACCTATAGCCTATAACTTATAACCTATAACCTATAACTAATAACCTATAACTAATAACCTATAGCCTATAACTAATAACCAATAACTAATAACCTATAGCCTATAACTAATAACCTATAACTAATAACCTATAGCCTATAACTAATAACCTATAACTAATAACCTATAGCCTATAACTAATAACCTATAACTAATAACCTATAGCCTATAACTTATAACCTATAACCTATAACTAATAACATATAACTAATAACCTATAGCCTATAACTAATAACCTATAACTAATAACCTATAGCATATAACTAATAACCTATAGCCTATAACTTATAACCTATAGCCTATAACTAATAACCTATAACCTATAACTAATAACCTATAACTAATAACCTATAGCCTATAACTAATAACCTATAACTAATAACCTATAGCCTATAACTAATAACCTATAGCCTATAACTTATAACCTATAACCTATAACTAATAACCTATAACTAATAACCTATAGCCTATAACTAATAACCAATAACTAATAACCTATAGCCTATAACTAATAACCTATAACTAATAACCTATAGCCTATAACTAATAACCTATAACTAATAACCTATAGCCTATAACTAATAACCTATAACTAATAACCTATAGCCTATAACTAATAACCTATAACTAATAACCTATAGCCTATAACTAATAACCTATAACTAATAACCTATAACTAATAACCTATAGCCTATAACTAATAACCTATAACTAATAACCTATAACTAATAACCTATAACTAATAACCTATAGCCTATAACTAATAACCTATAACTAATAACCTATAACTAATAACCTATAACTAATAGCCTATAACTAATAACCTATAACTAATAACTAATAACCTATAACTAATAACCTATAGCCCATAGCATTTATACCGTCTATCATTATGGGCAAGGTGAGAACGCTGCATAACAAGATGGATGAGCTTCAGGGTCTGGTTCAGGGACTATCTATAGATAGATAGATAGATAGATAGATAGATAGATAGATAGATAGATAGATAGATAGATACTTTATTGATTGAATGACAGGAAGAGATACTTTAATAGCTAAATGTGTGTATGATATCATTTGGGGTAATAATAGTAATTCCCTTAAAATACAGTCCTTAGTGCGCAGGGTTTAATTACAGATAAATGTACGTATTGCGATATACTAACAGCAATGAACAATATTGCACGTGATATGATATAACAACTGTACATGAATATGTATATACAGACCTGCATGAATAAATATAACCTATAACCTTTTAACCTTTTAACCTACAGCCTATAACCTATAACCTTTAACCTTTTAACCTATAACCTTTAACCTATAACCTTTAACCTTTTAACCTATAGCCTATAACCTATAACCTTTTAACCTTTTAACCTACAGCCTATAACCTATAACCTTTAACCTTTTAACCTATAACCTATAACCTTTAACCTTTTAACCTATAGCCTATAACCTATAACCTTTTAACCTATAGCCTATAACCTTTTAACCTTTTAACCTTTTAACCTATAGCCTATAACCTATAACCTTTTAACAAATAGCCTATAGCCTATAGCCTATAACCCACAACCCACAACCTATAACCCATAACCTGTATCTCTGTCTCACACCTCTTGCCTGACTCTCCCCCTCCCTCTCCCTCCCTCCCTCCCTCCCTCCCTCCCTCCCTCCCTCCCTCCCCCTCCTCTACCCCAGTGGTCAGACGACCAGTGCAGTCCCCAGTTTGAGGTGCGTAGCTATCAGACCCAGCGCCAACTGAAGGAGACCCTTTATGACATCATCAGCGGATACTTTGACAAGGGCAAGGTCAGCTAAATGGTGCAGAGTGCACCATCTTGATTCTGTATAGTGTCTTTGCTGTATCGATAGATGTGTTGGAGTTTGATCTTGTCTGTCTTGTATCCTATCTATGTGTGTGTATTGGTAATCTTTCATCTCACTGTGTTGTGTAGATGTGGGAGGAAGCCATCACTCTGTGTAAGGAGCTGGCTGACCAGTATGAGATGGAAGTGTTTGACTACGAGCTGCTTAGCCAGAGTCTGGTAAGACACACACAACACACTGCCCAATCCTACTCCACACAGCAAGCTGCCTTTATCAGCGTTTGTCCTTCATTTGTAACTATTCAAATGACCGTGAAACATTTCCTCCTCTCCTCTCCTCTCCTCTCCTCTCCTCTCCTCTCCTCTCCTCTCCTCTCCTCTCCTCTCCTCTCCTCTCCTCTCCTCTCCTCTCCTCTCCTCTCCTCTCCTCTCCTCTCCCTCATCCCAATGTACATCACATCTGGAGTGACTGTTCAATACTCTCCTCTCCTCCACTTCTTCTCTTCTCTCGCCTCCCTGCAGTCTCACTCACTCATGAAACGTGCATGTACAGTATCTCTCCATAGGAGACAGTCCTCTCTGCACCTCTGAATTTTGTTGTTTCTGTCCTTGGATTCTCCTTTTATTTTTTCTCCATATTTCACCGTTGAAAAACAAGTCTTTGCTGAAACTCTTTCTCTCTCTCTCTCTCTCTCTCTCTCTCTCTCTGTCTCTGTCTCTGTCTCTGTCTCTGTCTCTGTCTCTGTGTCTGTGTGTGTGTAGAAGCAGCAAGCTACGTTCTATGAGAACATTATGAAGATCCTGAGGCCCAAGCCAGACTACTTTGCAGTGGGATATTATGGACAGGGCTACCCTCCCTTCATCAGGGTCAGTCCAACCTTCTGCATAACCTTCTCAATGTCTCAGTTTAGCCCGTATTTACATGATTTTGGGGTGGCCAATAATAATGCTTCCTCTTGGGGTGGCCAATAATGGTTTATTATAGTTATGAAATGAGCAACAGAGGCTGTCAATTCCCAAGAGGAAGCAATTTATTTATTTTTATTTCACCTTTATTTAACCAGGTAGGTCAGTTGAGAACTAGTTCTCATTTACAACTGTGACCTGGCCAAGACAAAGCAAAGCAGTGCGACAAAAACAACACAGAGTTACACAGTAAACAAACATAGTCAAAAACACAATAGAAAATCTATATACAGAGTGCAAAATGTAGTGCAAAATTCAGTAAGGTTAGGAGGTAGGACAATAAATAGACCATAGTGGTGATATAAATTACAGATTAGCATTAACATGGGAATGATGATGTGCAAATAGAGATACTGGAGTGCAAAATTAGCTAAAATAATACAAATAAATATGGGGATGAGGTAGAAGGATGGGCTATTTACAGAAGGGCTATATACAGGTGCAGTGATCGATAAGCAGCTTTGGCAGCTGATGCTTAAAGTTAGTGAGGGAGATAGGAACCTCCAGTTAGTGAGGGAGATAGGAACCTCCAGTTAGTGAGGGAGATAGGAACCTCCAGTTAGTGAGGGAGATAGGAACCTCCAGTTAGTGAGGGAGATAGGAACCTCCAGTTAGTGAGGGAGATAGGAACCTCCAGTTAGTGAGGGAGATAGGAACCTCCAGTTAGTGAGGGAGATAGGAACCTCCAGTTAGTGAGGGAGATAGGAAGCAATATCAAAGTCATAACCTCTTATGTTGTGTTTATGAGTGTTTATAACCCCATACATGAGTGTCTATAGTTCTGATCAAACAAAATGCTTCTGAGCTTTAATTATCCCTTTATGAGCATCTATAACCTGTGTATAACCTCAGAACAAGGTGTTTATCCACCGGGGGAAGGAGTACGAGCGTAGAGAAGACTTCCAGAACCAGCTGATGAGTCAGTTCCCCAGCGCTGTCCGTCTCAATATCACTACCATGCCTGGAGACGACGTCAGACTCTCCCCTCTGCAGTGTATCCTCATACTTTGCAGTGTATACACAAGGATTGGGGTCAAATCCATTTAAAATCCAGTCAATTCAGGACGTACACTTGAAAGTCCAATTCTCTTCAATGCTTTTCAGTGAGTAACCTTTTAAATTTGTATTGGAATTGACCCCAACCCTGGTTTACTGTACACACACCTACACACACACACACCTACAGACACATACACACACCTACACACACACACCTACACACACATACACACACCTATACAAACCTACACACACACACCTACACACACACACACACACCTACAGACACATACACACACCTATACACACCTACACACACACACCTACACACACACACACCTACAGACACATACACACACAAACACACACCTACACACACACACACACACACCTACACACACACACACACACCTACACACACCTACACACACACACCTACACACACCTACAGACACACACACACCTACACACACACACACACACCTACACACACCTACACACACACACCTACACACACCTACAGACACATACACACACCTACAGACACCTACACACACCTACACACCTACACACACACACACCTACACACCTACACACCTACACACACACACCTACACACACACACCTACACACACCTACACACACATACACACACCTACACACACACACACACCTACACACACACACCTACACACACACACCTACACACACACACACCTACACACACCTACAGACACATACACACACCTACACACACCTACACACACACAAACACACACACACACACACACACCTACACACACACACCTACACACACCTACACACACATACACACACACCTACACACACACACACACCTACACACACACACCTACACACACACACCTACACACACACACACATCTACACACACCTACAGACACACACCTACACACACACACCTACACACACACACACCTACACACACCTACAGACACATACACACACCTACACACACACACACACCTACACACACACACACACACCTACACACACCTACACACACACACACACACACCTACAGACACCTACACACACACACACACACACACCTACAGACACCTACACACACACACACACCTACACACACACACACACACCTACACACACCTACAGACACATACACACACCTACACACACACACACACCTACACACACACACACACACCTACACACACCTACACACACACACACACACACCTACAGACACCTACACACACACACACACCTACACACACACACACACACCTACACACACCTACACACCTACACACACACACACACACACACACACACACCTACAGACACATACACACACCTACACCTACACCACACACCTACACACACACACACATTTCTCTTCATCATGTTTGTATTGTGCTCCCTGACCGGAGTGTCTCAGACATCCAGTGTTTCACTGTCCAGCCTGTCCTGGAGATCCCACCTCACCTGAAGAACAAACCTGTCCCTGACCAGATCAACAAGTCAGTCTCCCTCTCATTCGAATGACATTTGCTTTAAAAATAGACAACGTACAGTTTTAACCCCCTCTTTCTGTGCCATAGCTTCTACAAGTGCAACTATGTACAGCGTTTCCACTACTCCAGACCAGTGAGGAGAGGACCAGTGGACCCCAACAATGAGTTTGTAGTGAGTGTCTGACTGACTGAGGACATATCTATGATCATAGGGCATTCATTTCCATATAAAACAATGACAACAATCTCTCTCACTCCTAGTCAATGTGGATTGAGCGCACCACGTTCACCACAGTCTACAAACTCCCTGGGATCCTGCGCTGGTTTGAGGCCACAGACATGAAACATGTAAGCCTGTGTTTTAAAATAAAAAATACATTCTCTCTATCTGCCTGTTGTTATTCTTACACAGTTTGCTCTCCTCTCTCTCTCTCTCTCTCTCTCTCTCTCTCTCTCTTTCTCTCTCTGTCAGACCACCATCAGTCCTCTGGAGAATGCCATAGAGACCATGGAGAGCACAAATGACAAGATCCTCACCATGGTCAACCAATACCAGGCCGACGACGCTCTTCCCATCAACCCCCTCTCCATGCTGCTCAACGGCATTGTGGACCCCGCTGTCATGGGGGGCTTCGCAAAGTACGAGAAGGTCAGGGTTCATCCATCCAGCCATCCATTCATTGTCCCCTTACTCAGTATTCTGTGAGTTTGGTTCAGGCTGTAGAAGGAATATCATTGACTTCTTGTCTTCTTCTTATCTGAACCCAGGCCTTCTTCACTGAGGAGTACAACCTGCAGCACCCAGAAGACAGAGGTAAACTGGACCGTCTCAAAGACCTCATCGCATGGCAGGTACTGTACACACACACTACACACTACACACTACACACTACACACACACACTACACACTACACACTACACACTACACACTACACACTACACACACACACTACACACTACACACTACACACTACACACTACACACTACACACTACACACTACACACACACACTACACACTACACACTACACACTACACACTACACACACTACACACTACACACTACATACTACACACACTACACACTACACACTACACACTACACACTACACACTACACACCACACACTACACACTACACACTATACACACTACACACACACACTACACACTACACACTACACACACTACACACTACACACTACACACTACACACTACACACTACACACACACACACTACACACTACACACTACACACACTACACACTACACACTACACACTACACACACACACTACACACACACACACACTACACACTACACACTACACACACTACACACACACACTAAACACTACACACTACACACTACACACTACACACTACACACTACACACACTACACACTACACACACTATACACATTATACACACTACACACACACACTACACACTACACACTACACACTACACACACACACTACACACTACACACTACACACACACACTACACACACTACACACTACACACTACACACACTACACACACTACACACACTACACACTATACACACTATACACACTATACACACTACACACACACTACACACTACACACTACACACACACTACACACTACACACTACACACTACACACTACACACACTACACACTACACACACTACACACACTATACACACTATACACACTACACACACACTACACACTACACACTACACACTACACACACTACACACTACACACTACACACACTACACACTACACACACTACACACTACACACTACACACTACACACACTACACACTACACACACTACACACTATACACACTATACACACTACACACACACTACACACTACACACTACACACTACACACACTATACACACTATACACACTACACACTACACACTACACACTACACACTACACACTACACACACTACACACTACACACTACACACACTACACACTACACACACTACACACACTACACACTACACACACTACACACTACACACACACACACTATACACACTATACACACTACACACTACACACACACTACACACTATACACACTACACACTACACACACACTACACACACACTACACACTACACACTACACACACTACACACACTACACACTATACACACTATACACACTACACACACTACACACTACACACACACTACACACTATACACACTACACACTACACACACTATACACACTATACACACTACACACTATACACACACTACACACTACACACTACACACACTACACACTACACACACACTACACACTATACACACTACACACTACACACACACTACACACTATACACACACACACACTACACACTACACACACTACACACACTACACACTACAAACACTACACACTAACACACACACACAACACTACACACACTACACACACTACACACTACACACACTACACACTATACACACTACACACACACTACACACTATACACACTATACACACACACACTACACACTACACACACACTACACACTACACACTACACACAAAATACACACACAACACACAACACACACACACTACACACTATACACACACTACACACTACACACTACACACACTACACACTACACACACACTACACACTACACACACTACACACTACACACTACACACCTACACCACACACTACACACTATACACACTACACACTACACACACACTACACACTAACACACTACACACACACACACTACACACTACACACTATACACACTACACACACTACACACACTACACACTACACACTACAAACACTACACACTATACACACTACACTACACACTACACACACTACACACACTACACACTACACACACTACACACTATACACACTACACACACACTACACACTATACACACTATACACACTATACACACTACACACTACACACACACTACACACTACACACAAAATACACACACACTACACACTATACACACTACACACACTATACACACTATACACACTACACACTATACACACACTACACACTACACACTACACACACTACACACTACACACACACTACACACTACACACACACTACACACTATACACACTACACACACTACACACTACACACACACTACACACTATACACACACTACACACTATACACACTACACACACACTACACACTATACACACTACACACTATACACACTACACACTACACACTACACACTACACACTCACTACACACTACACACTATACACACTACACACACTACATACTATACACACACTACACACTACACACACTACACACTACACACACACTACACACAATACACACTACACACACACTACACACTATACACACTACACACTATACACACTACACACACACACACTACACACTACACACACACTACACACTACACACACTACACACTATACACACACTACACACTACACACACTACACACTACACACAAACACAACACACACTACACACTATACACACTACACACACACTACACACACTACACACTATACACACACTACACACACTACACACACACTACACACTATACACACTACACACTACACACACACTACACACTATACACACTACACACTATACACACTACACACACACACACTACACACTATACACACTACACACACTACCTATAAAAAATTATTTTTTTTAGTTGTTGGTGTCCCCACACCACGCCCACACACACCTACACCACACTATACCCACACCCCATCACACCCCACACTACACACACTACACACTATACACACACACTACACACACTACACACACACACACACACACACACTACACACTATACACACTACACACTACACACACACTATACACACTACACACTACACACACACTACACACACACTACACACACTACACACTATACACACACTACACACACTACACACAAACTACACACTATACACACTACACACTACACACACACTACACACTATACACACTACACACTATACACACTACACACACACACACTACACACTACACACACTACACACTACACACATACACACACACTACACACACACACACTACACACTACACACTACACACACACTACACACTACACACACACACACTCCACACTCCACACTACACACACTACACACTACACACACACACAACACACTACACACTACACACACTACACACACACTACACACTACACACACTACACACACTACAGACTATACACACACACTACACACACACTACACACACACACACACACACACACACACACACACACTACACACTATACACACTACACACTACACACACACTATACACACTACACACTACACACACACTACACACACACACACTACACACTATACACACTACACACTACACACACACTACACACTACACACACACACACACACACACACACACTACACACACACACTACACAGTACACACACTACACACTACACACACACACACACACTACACACACACTACACACCACACACACACTACACTCACTACACACACACACTACAGACACACACACACACACTACAGACACACACACACTCACTACGCACACACACACTCACTACGCACACACACACACACACTACACACACTACACTCACTACACACACACACTACAGACATACACACACACACTACACACACACACACACACTACACACTACACACACACTACATACACACATACACACACTACAGACACACACACACACACTACACACACACTACACTCACTACACACACTACACTCACTACACACACACACTACAGACATACACACACACACTACACACACACACACACACTACACACTACACACACACTACATACACACATACACACACTACAGACACACACACACACACTACACACACACTACACTCACTACACACACATACACACTACAGACACACACACTACACACACACTACACACCACACACACACACACACTACACACACACTACACTCACTACACACACACACTACAGACACACACACACACTACACACACACACACACACACACTACACACACACACACACACACTACACACTACACTCACTACGCACACACACACACACACTACACACACACTACACTCACTACACACACACACACTACAGACATACACACACACACACTACACACACACACACACACTACACACTACACACACACTACATACACACACACACACACTACAGACACACACACACACACTACACACACACTACACTCACTACACACACACACACACACACACACACTACAGACACACACACAACACACACACACAACACACACACACACACACACTACAGACACACACACACACACTACACACTACACACACACTACACACACACACACTACACACTATACACACTACACACTACACACACACTACACAGTACACACACTACACACTACACACACACACACACACACTACACACACACTACACACCACACACACACACACACTACACACTACACTCACTACACACACACACTACAGACACACACACACTACACACACACACACACTACACACACTACACACTATACACACACACTACACACACACTACACACACACACACACACACACACACACACTACACACTATACACACTACACACTACACACACACTATACACACTACACACTACACACACACTACACACACACACACTACACACTATACACACACACACTACACACACACTACACAGTACACACACTACACACTACACACACACACACACACTACACACACACTACACACCACACACACACACACACTACACACACACTACACTCACTACACACACACACTACTGACACACACACACACACTACACACACACACACTCACTACGCACACACACACTACACACACTACACTCACTACACACACACACTACAGACATACACACACACACTACACACACACACACACACTACACACTACACACACACTACATACACACATACACACACTACAGACACACACACACACACTACACACACACTACACTCACTACACACACACACACACTACAGACACACACACTACACACACACTACACACCACACACACACACACACTACACACACACTACACTCACTACACACACACACTACAGACACACACACACACACTACACACACACTACACACACACACACACACTACACACTACACTCACTACGCACACACACACACACACTACACACACTACACTCACTACACACACACACACTACAGACATACACACACACACTACACACACACACACACACTACACACACACTACATACACACACACACACACTACAGACACACACACACACACTACACACACACTACACTCACTACACACACACACACACACACACACACTACAGACACACACACAACACACACACACAACACACACACACAGCACACACACACACACACACACTACAGACACACACACACACACTACACACTACACTCACTACACACACACACTACAGACACACACACACACTACACACTACACACACACACACACACTACACACTACACTCACTACACACACACACTACAGACACACACACACTACACACACACACACACTACACACACACTACACACACTACACACACTACACTCACTACACACACACACACACTACACACACTACACACTACACACACACTGCACACACACACTACACTCACTACACACACACACACACACACACACACACACTACACACACACACACACACACTACACACACACTACACTCACTACACACACACACTACAGACACACACACACACACTACACACACACTACACACACACACACACTACACACACTACACACACACTACACTCACTACACACACACACACACTACAGACACACACACAACACACACACACACACACACACACACACACACACTACACACTACATTCACTACACACACACACACTACAGACACACACACACACTATACACACACACTACACACACTACACACACACACACACACACACACTACACACTACACTCACTACACGCACACACACACACTACACACACACTACACACACTACACACACTACACTCACTACACACACACACACACACACACACACACACATACACACTACACACACACAGTACACACACTACACTCACTACACACACACACTACAGACACATACACACACTACACACACACAACTCACTACACACACACTACAGACACACACAAACACTACACACACACTACACTCACTACACACACACACACACACACTACACACTACACACACACTGCACACACACACTACACTCACTACACACACACACTACAGACACACACACACACACTACACACACACTACACACACACACACACTACACACACTACACACACACTACACTCACTACACACACACACACACTACAGACACACACACAACACACACACACACACACACACACACACACACTACACACTACATTCACTACACACACACACACTACAGACACACACACACACTATACACACACACTACACACACTACACACACTACAGACACACACACACTACACACACTACACACACACACACACACACACACACACTACACACACACTACACACACTACACTCACTACACACACACACACACACTACACACACTACACACTACACACACACTGCACACACACTACACTCACTACACACACACACACACACATACACACTACACACACACACTACACACACTACACTCACTACACACACACACTACAGACACATACACACACTACACACACACAACTCACTACACACACACACTACAGACACACACAAACACTACACACACACTACACTCACTACACACACACACACACACATTACACGCTACACACACACACACACACACACACTACACACTTACACACTACACACACACACACACACACACACACTACACACTACACACACACACTACACACACACACTACACACACACCACACACACACACTACACACACACACACTACACACACACACACACACACACTACACACACTACACACACCACACACACACACACACACACACACACACTACACACACCACACACACACACACACACACACACACACGCTACTTACTGACATACAGTACAGAAAGACAGGCACATACACACTTATGCACGCCCACACACATACACGCACAATATTTTTACCATTGTCCTCTCTGGTAGATCCCGTTGCTGGGGGGAGGGATCTCTCTACATGGGAAGAGAGTGACAGACGACCTACGACCTTTCCACCAGCGCATGGAGGAGTGCTTCAAACACATGAGGAAGAAGGTGGAGAAGGAGTACGGAGTGAGGGAGCTGGTAAGACAAAGAGAGGGAGAGAAAAGGAGAGTGTCTGTGTGAGGACTAAAAGGCTAGCTGCAATGAACTGCCTGGTATCTGGGGCAGAGGTTAATTTCTGTCTGAAAAATAATTGTATGAAAATAGTTGCCAAAGCTTAACTCCTGTTTGTAAAAAGCATTGCATCTCTCTCTCTCTCTCTCTCTCTCTCTCTCTCTCTCTCTCTCTCTCTCTCTCTCTCTCCTCTCTCTCTCTCTCTCTCTCTTTCATCCGACGTCATCTTTGATCTTTTGCCTCCTTTTATCCATCCCTCTCTTTTCCTCTTGGTCATCACTCGTTCTTAGCCGGATATGGATGAGAGGAAGTCAACTCGTCCGCGCTCTGTTCTTCGCTCCTTCCGTCAGTCTGTCATCTCTATCTCCTCGCTCCAGGGGTCTGAGTGTGGGACCCCCACCAAAACTTACCCAGACAGGTAACACACACAGGCACACGCACAGGCACACAAGTACACAGATGGATGCAAACACGAAACCATATACACAAACACACACCTTACGCTCGCCTCTCCCACCCTCCCCCCAGTGGTTTCCCTGACACGGTGGCCCCCCGGACCCCCACCCTGCAGAGCTCCAGTGGGAGTGTGAGCATGGGGGATGAGGGGAGGGGCCGATGGGGAGGTGAAACTCAGGAAGTCCAAGAAGAAGAGGAAGAGAAGCAGCATGATCTTCATCCCAGAGGAGAGAGGACAGGACCAACACACTGGACAGCAAACGGGTGAGAGAGATGGTGAGATGGCGAGAGAGAGCAGGGTGGGAGAGAGAGCGCGAGAGAGAGCGCGAGAGAGAGCGCGAGAGAGAGTGCGAGAGAGAGCGAGAGAGAGAGAGAGAGCGAGAGAGAGAGAGAGAGAGAGAGAGAGAGAGAGAGAGAGAGAGAGAGAGAGAGAGAGAGAGAGGAGAGAGAGAGAGAGAGAGAGAGAGAGAGAGAGAGAGAGAGAGAGAGAGAGAGAGAGAGAGAGAGAGAGAGAGAGAGAGAGCACACTGGACAGCAAACGGGTGATAGAGATGTAGAGAGAGAACAGGGTGTGAGAGAGAGAGAGAGAAAGGAGTAAGGGATGAATTGAAATGACGAGAGCGAGTGGGACAAGGTGTGGGGATTGGAGTAAGGGGGAGTGCAGGAAAGATGTTTTAAAAACCTTTCAAAGCAAAGGTGAGAAACAGAGGAAGCTATGGAAAAGTATTTGGACATGGCCATAGACTCCTGCTTTATGTCAGTATAAGTGAGCATACCTGCTCCCTGCTCTCTGCCTCCCTCTAGCTGTCCAAGAAGCAAGAGTTCCGCAGTGACACCAACCTGTCTGAACCCTGTCAGGGAAACGACTCTCTCACCAACGCCAACTCCAGGTCTCTGCCTGCTATAACAGGTAACACGCACAAACGTCCACGCACACACATACGTACTCACCCATGCACATTCACACAATCCCTCTCACACACACACCCTCTCCCTGTTCACAGGTCTGTCTCTGTCCGTGGTAAATGGTAGTGAGGAGGCGGAGTCAGCCCGGTCCAAGAGGAACAGTAAGAGCATGTCTGTGTGTCTTCCTGGTGACCGTACCGCTGACAGACGTTCCAAAGGGGTCATCAACCTGCTGTTTGGAGCCAAGGTACACACACACATACACACACACACACACACACACACACACACACACACATACACACACACACACACACACACACACACACATACACACATACACACACACACACACACACTCAACAACAATTAGGTAAGATGTGGGTTTAATCTAGATGTGTGTTTAATCTAGATGTGTGTTTAATCTAGATGTGGGTTTAATCTAGATGTGTGTTTAATCTAGATGTGTGTTTAATCTAGATGTGGGTTTAATCTAGATGTGGGTTTAATCTAGATGTGTTTTTAATCTAGATGTGTGTTTAATCTAGATGTGGGTTTAATCTAGATGTGTGTTTAATCTAGATGTGTGTTTAATCTAGATGTGTGTTTA
>JAKYLM010000194.1:0-2500 GCA_023634145.1 Thymallus thymallus | reverse complement strand
TACTCCTCAGTCCAGCACGGAGCAGCTGACCACCTGAGGCCTGCAGGGGGTCGAAGCTGAGGCCCAGCTCTCTCAGGGATGAGTTGACAGACCGAAGGGCACCAGCCACAGTCTCACGAGTCCCCTCTCAGGTTACAGCCATCCAGTCTGCAGGAACAGTACAACGTATAGGGCTGATTTCTCAGACCCAGATTAAACCTACTCCAGGGAACAAACCATGATGTTACTTAGCCCTTTACATACCTTGACGACAGTCACCAGCATACGATGGCCGTCTTCTGTGGTGATGTATGTCTTGAGATCTAATGTGTCCAACACTTTCTAGAGTAGACAAAATCTTACATTTTCTAATTGTTAAATTGTAGCAAGTAAATGTTGAAATGCATATGAAACATGAAAGAGGAACACACAAATACATAAATGTCTTCATCAAACAGACCAGGCCATCTGAGTATTAACTTCTGACAGCAGCACACCGGCCACGGCCCCACACTGGTGTGACTCCAGCCTTTTCTGGGACAGCATTCCTGACTCCAGAGAATTCTGGATCTCCTTCTCCAGAGAGTGGTCATCCAGCTCACTCAGACAGTGGAACAGGTTGACAGAGTTCTCCAGAGAGGGACTCTCCTGGATTTTCCTATTCACATATAGCCCCGATCAAAAGTTTGGAATATCAATCATTCAAGGCTTTTTCTTTATTTGCACTATTTTTACATTCTAGAATAAAAGTTAAGACATCAAAACTATGACATAACACATATGGAATCATGTAGGAACCCAAAAAGTTTTAAACTAATTAAAATATATTTTATATTTGACATTCTTCAAAGTAGCCACCCTTTGTGTTGATGACAGCTTTGCACACTCTTGGCATTCTCTCAACCAGCTTCACCTGAAATGCTTTTCATCAGTCTTGAAGGAGTTCCCACATATGCTGAGCAATTGTTGGCTACTTTTCCTTCACTGCGGTCCGACTCATCTCTCCAATGCCTTGTCCACTGCAGACTTGTGATCATTTTCACTCTCCAATGCCTTGTCCACTGCAGAGAGGATCCAAGTATGGAGTATCTCATTGGGATTTCTTTTAGCTTATTTTATTGTCAGGTGACTGGGATCTTCCCACACCATCTCTTGCCTCATCTTGGAGAAGCAGAACATGGTATTCTCATTCAGACAAGAGTGTAGGACGTACAAAGCAACGAGGAACTCCTGGATGATCAGACGCATGAAGCAGTAGACCCTCTCCTACAGTCCTACTTCTTCTTTGATGATCTGTGCATATGCTACAAATCCCTAAGCTCTGGCTGACATCAATGCCACACTCGTTGAGCTCTGGTGCTTGTTGTACTTGATAAGAATCTTGGTGAGCAGGAAATGCGTGGACATGTGAGTCATGGTTTCGGGGACTCTACGCGCAATCTCCAATCCAGCCAGCATCTTATCAGAAACAGAGGCAGCTGTCCAACAGAACAATGATATGTAACACATGTTGTAAACACTTTGATGATTTGTTGTATTCGATGATTCTGCTGGCCGGGTTGTCATCGCCTTTTAAAGAAGTCCTTTTGAAGAATTCTTCTCTCTGTAGGTCGTTGAACCCTCCGATTTCTGTCACCTGGTCAACACACTCAGGAGGAATCTTATTGGTTGCGGCAGGTCTGGAGGTTATCCAAAGGAGAGCAGATGAAAGCAGATGTCAGCAGCATATCCACTGAAGTTGGCTTTGTGATGTCATTCAAGTTTTCATTGTTCTTGAAATCCAGAGGGAGTCGACACTCATCCAGACTGTCAAAGATGAGCAAGACTTTTACTCTCTCCAAAGTAAGTGTTTCTTTTATCTAAGGAAAATACAGTTTAAGTAGTTCCATCAAACTGAAAATGCACTCCTTCAAATTCAGGTCTCAAAACGAAAGTGTGAAGATGAGGTCTATGTGATAATTACCACACAGTCCAGGATCAACTCCAGACACAGTTTGACGTACTGGACAAGATAAAGCAAAGCAGTGCGACAAAAACAACAACAACACAGAGTTACACATGGGATAAACAAACGTACAGTCAATAACACAATAGCAAATCTATGTACAGTAGAGTGTAGGAGGCTATTTTGTAAATGAAGCCGAAGTCAAGGATCGGTAGGATAGTCAGTTTTACGAGGGCATGTTTGGCAGCATGAGTGAAGGAGGCTTTGTTGCGAAATAGGAAGCTGATTGTAGACTTAATTTTGGATTGGAGATGCTTAATGTGAGTCTGGAAGGAGAGTTTACAGTCTAACCAGACACCTAGGTATTTGTAGGTGTCCACATATTCTAAGTCAGACCCGTCGAGAGTAGTCCGGTGGGCGGGTGCGGGCAACGTTCGATTGAAGAGCATGCATTTGTTTTACTAGCACTTAAGAGCAGTTGGAGGCCACGGAAGGAGTGTTGTATGGCATTGAAGCTTGTTTGAAGGTTAGTTAACACAGTGTCCGAAGAAGGGCCAGATGTATACAGAATGGTGT
>JAKYLM010000193.1:60000-82500 GCA_023634145.1 Thymallus thymallus | reverse complement strand
AGAGAGAGAGAGAGAGAGAGAGAGAGAGAGGAGAGAGAGAGAGAGAGAAGAGAGAGAGAGAGAGAGAGAGAGTCAGAGAGAGAGACAGAGAGAGAAAGACAAGGGGGAGAAAAATAGGGAGTAGTCGCACTGTCATTCCGACCATCAAATCACGTTAGCGGCCATATTTATCCAATTCAAGACAAGGGGTATCTGAACATTCACATCACACGCTGCCTGGCTGATTGGAGGCCCATTGAAAAATCCTCCCAACGTGTTATTTGCCGGTGGCTGAGGATGATGATGATGATGCTCATCGTCCAATGTGTCATCTGGGTCGTTGTAGAATAAACGGAGAAGAGGAGATGGAGGGAGAGAAGATCAGGAGGAGAAGAGGAGATTGAGGGAGAGAAGGAGTGAGGTAAAATCAGGAGGAGAAGAGGAAATGGAGGGAGAGAAGGAGTGAGGTAAGATCAGGAGGAGAAGAGGAGATGGAGGGAGAGAAGGAGTGAGGTAAGATCAGGAGGAGAAGAGGAGATGGAGGGAGAGAAGGAGTGAGGTAAGATCAGGAGGAGAAGAGGAGATGGAGGGAGAGAAGGAGTGAGGTAAGATCAGGAGGAGAAGAGGAGATGGAGGGAGAGAAGGAGTGAGGTAAGATCAGGAGGAGAAGAGGATAATGTTACAGATGACATGGTTATTATGGACTAGTGGAGAGGACGAGGAACAGAGGAGTAGAGATGGACTGGAACAGAGCACGATAGATTGGGTCTTACCCTCTCCTCTCTTCTCCTCCCTCTACCCCTCTCCTCTCTTCTCCTCCCTCTACCCTCTCCTCTCTTCTCCTCCCTCTACCCACCCTCCCTTTTTCTGTCTTCTTACTTTGATTATTGATCACACTTCATCCCTCTCTTTCTTTCTGTCCCCTCTCCTCCAATCCCGAAACTCCCATCTTTCCCAGCAGTACAAGTCCATGTAGCAGTTATGTTCCCTGAGTCCCAGACAGACCTCTACTCTGAATTCAACTCCCGTCTCCTGTCCAGGTCTCCAAACGCTGTAAAAGCTGTTAGGACCAGGAGAAAAATCAATGTCATCTACAGATTACCTACGTGGACACTGGATTTCTTTGGTGAAACACTATCAATGTCTGAGATAGTGAGCAGTCATGAGGGAACTAAGGCCTTGTGAACCTAAGAAGGTTATCGCTTCAAACACATTAGCGTGTATTTGAATTATATTGACCAATGTTTGTGTGTGTTTTCATACACTCTGACTCCGTTCCATACACCCTCCACCCATCTGTGTAGCTGCCTCTAATGAGGGTCTATTTATACAACCTTCCTACAGGCGAGCTGAGGAATGGAGAGATGTGCCTTATTCTGTTTGCTAATTCAGAACATTGTGTCTTACTGTGTGCTTTGTGCTGCTGGGTTCAAACCGAACGTTAATAAGGTAGTTCTAATGAGCAGGTGTCTGTGTTTACTGTTACTGGGTCAGGGTTAATGTGTACTCTGCTACGCCATAACAACACAATAACTATTAAATCTGTGGTGTATAGAGCTGGTGGAAGGGACTGGGTGTCTGGTGAAGTGTGTGTGTGTGTGTGTGCACGATGAAGTGTGTATGCTTGCTGGACAGAGTGGACAGGAGAGTGGTTCTTAACACAATGAGAGAATAAAATGTTATTTGAAATGCCTTACATAACGGTACAGTCAGCCTCTCACAGAACTCTGTTTTACACGTCCACCTCTCTGATTCTTCACTTATCCTCCTCCCCCTCTCTCTAACCATCTCTTGTGAATAAGTCTATCCACAGATCTAGGATCAGTTTACCACCCACAATCATTACCGGAACCACCAGGAGATGAAAAACAAAACCGACCATAGCCCAGTTCTTGTTGGCAACGTTATCAAACACAGTATGTTATGTGACAGGGTGGCAGGGGTGCGGCGTGAGATGGAGATCAGGTGTCTACTCCTGCTTTCTCTGAGAGCAGAGATCCCTGTCACACCGCATGTGACCAGTATGGCAAAGGGCTAACTCATTAGTCTGCCTCATCACAGCAGGAAGCCAGACACACACACACACACACACACACACACACACACACACACACACACACACACACACACACACACACACACACACACACACACACACACACACACACACACACACACACACACACACACACACACACACGCACTCGCACACACACACACACACACACACACACACACACACACACACACACACACACACACACACACACACACACACACACACACACACACACACACACACACACACACACACAAGCACTCGCACACACACACACACACACACACACACACACACACACACACACACACACACACACACACACACACACACACACACACACACACACACACACACACAAGCACTCGCACACACACACACACACACACACACACACACACACACACACACACACACACACACACACACACACACACACACACACACACAAGCACTCGCACACACACACACACACACACACACACACACACACACACACACACACACAAGCACTCGCACACACACACACACACACACACACACACACACACACACACACACACACACACACACACACAAGCACTCGCACACACACACACACACACACACACACACACACACACACACACACACACACACACACACACACACACACACACACACACACACACACACACACAAGCACTCGCACACACACACACACACACACACACACACACACACACACACACACACACTTTTTTCCCCCTCTGGCTCTTTTTTCTCTTCTGTTCTCTCTATTCCGATCAGTGTCTTTCTTCCCACTACCTTTCCCCATTTTCATCTTTCTTCTTGTCACTTTTTTCCTCTCCACCTCCCTCCCTCCCTCCCTCCCTCCCTCCCTCTCTCTCCTCTCTCTGGCCTCTCCATCCAGGATTTAATTAAAGGAGTTAGATGGCCAGGGGTGATTCTCTTCATGTCATCCCTCCCTCCATCCTTCTCTCCTCCTCTGAGGTTATATCGGACTAATCCACTCCCTGCCCCCCTCCCCCCTAAACTCAGTCTCAATAATGCATGGGCCGTGTGGCTGTAGCCTGGCTGCCCAGGGAGCCTGACACCAGGAGAGAGGCTGAGGCTGGCCTGGTGCTGCTGGGTTACAACTAGGGCTGAGGATCTTGGGCTGACTCCTTGACGAAAGGAAAAACTTGCACTCACTATATTCTTTCAGTTTTAATGTATAGTTTTTAGCAGCAGAGATCAGAAGAAACGGATGCGTTTCGGCGGCAGCCTTCGTCAGCGTTTGGAGAACAATGGATTTTCAGTCGTATTTATAGATGATGTCACATGGCAGTACTGCTTCTTTCTGTTTGCGCAATCATTATTTACGTTAGTGTTGTCACGATATCAGCATTTCGACTGACTTCGATACCAAGTTTAGTATCACAGTACTTGATTCCAAAATGATACCACAACAAAAAAAAGAAGGTATATTAGCCAAAGAGAAAGTCCCAGAATGCCACTTGATCTAGACAGATAAACTCAGCTACTGCTCTGTTCGATTGTTGGGCATCTTATGAGTTCAATATCGTTACATATGAACACTTTTATGTCAATTATTTAAACAGCCATGGTATGATTAATATATCAATTATACAATTAGTTTTTAACAATCTTACTTTGGTAAAAACTAATTGTATAATGGAGAGAGAGAGAGAGAGAGAGAGAGAGAGAGAGAGAGAGAGAGAGAGAGAGAGAGAGAGAGTGCTGCGCTTTGCTTTTCACAAGAGGTGCGTGTGTAGCTTGTTGTTGTTCTTGGCCAATCAGAAGTCAAAGCGGCAATAGGCTACAGTCATAGCGCCTCCATGTGTGGCAAAGTTAGGAGATATCTAATCAATGGAAAATGAAATGAAAATGATCAAATTCAAAGTTAAAGGAGTAGGATAGTCTACAATGACCAAGAGCCAACAGTTTGGCTGCTACTTTATACAGTCGTATGAAAAAGTTTGGGCACCCCTGACAATTTACATGATTTCCATTTATAAATAATTGGGTGTTTGGATCAGCAATTTCATTTTGATCTATCAAATAACTGATGGACACAGTAATATTTCAGAAGTGAAATGAGGTTTATTGGATTAACAGAAAATGCAGAAATATGCATCAAAACGAAATTAGACAGGTGCATAAATTTGGGCACCCCAACAGAAAAATCACATCAATATTTAGTAGAGCCTCCTTTTGCTAAAATAACAGCCTCTAGACGCTTCCTATAGCCTCTAATGAGTGTCTGGAATCGGGATGAAGGTATTTTGGACCATTCCTCCTTACAAAACATCTCCAGTTCAGTTAGGTTTGATGGTTGCCGAGCATGGACAGCCCGCTTCAAATCATCCCACAGATTCTCAATGATATTCAGGTCTGGGGACTGGGATGGCCATTCCAGAACATTGTACTTGTTCCTCTGCATAAATGCCCGGGTAGATTTTGAGCAGTGTTTTGGGTCGTTGTCTTGTTGAAATATCCAGCCCCGGCGTAACTTCAACTTTGTGACTGATTCTTCAACATTATTCCCAAGAATCTGCTGATATTGAGTGGAATACATGCGACCCTCAACTTTAACAAGATTCCCAGTACCGGCACTGGCCACACAGCCCAAATAACTAAATCTTTGTTTCAACAGTCCACAGCACCTTATTCCAAAATGAAGCTGGCTTGTCCAAAAGTGCGTTTGCATAACTCAAGCGACTCAGTTTGTGGCGTGTGTGCAGAAAAGGCTCCTATACAGCTTCTCCTTGTGCAAAGTGCGCTGAATTGTTGAACGATGCACAGTGACACCATCTGCAGCAAGATGATGTTGTAGGTCTTTGGAGGTGGTCTGTGGGCTGTTTTTATTATGCAGCCTCAGAGGGGTGCCCAAACTTTTTCATACGACTGTATATTCTGAATGGAGTTGTTGCTATTTGTAACTATGTATGATGAGAAACCGTGCGCAGCCTTAACTAGCCTAGCTAGCTAGCTAGCTTAAATAGCTTCTCCCGGTTTGATGCAGTCAAGACAGCTACTAGTAATCATATTGGATGATAAATAACCTATAGTAGCTATGGCCACAGCACGGCCCCTGCTAGAGCGTCACCTCTCTCTACCTCAGCTCCCTCACCCTTTATCAGCTCTGGTTAATAAAGTATCTTAAAAATGTACTGTTCTGCTGCTTCCCTCACTTGGATCGGACCGGGTCTGGACACGACCAGGTCTATACAGAACGGGTCTAGTTGTACGGAATGGGTCTCAATATGAAAAAAAAATATATATACACATATCGGGTTCAAATGGAAAAGCCCCAGGAATCATTTCAGAACGGACCCGTGAAGGCCTCTAGGCAGAACGTGGCAATGGAATCTGGTGGAAACCATCTGGGAGGAGAGGCAGATGAAGAAGTGGATGAGTTTTTGGTGGCGAAACTCATCCACATTGTCTCAAACAAAGTACTAGGGTAGTGAATTGATGTTGCTTTAGCTGTAAGCTAGCAGGGAAAGTTAGTCTGCAATAAAAACTGGTATCGTCTTGCATTGTGTTCTAGCCTGTACGGACATTATTTGCCAACAGTAATGAACAGTTTCAAAATGTCTACATGGCGTGTTGCATTATTCAAGTGTGTTAATGTCTGTGCAGCATGAGTGAAGAGCTAACAACGTACGCCAGAAAGCTCTAGCAATGAATGAGTAAGTAGAGCAGACACTTTGCTCTTTACGCTACAAAGGGGCTGCTCTGATAGACAGACTTGATCCTCTCTATCACGTGAGAAACATTTTACAGAAGTACTGAACGTAACTAAAATGTGTGTACCGAATGTTATTATTTATTTTGATTTTTTGTGAAAAAGTACAGAAGTTTTGGTATACTGTGCAACACAATTTACATTTGTAGTGGGTGGCCCAGCTCCCGAAGTGACTCTTTACACCGTATGCAAGGATTTTCTTCTGACTCTTAGAAATGCTGCATTATCTCACCAATCCCCTCATGTCACATCTCTATGAAGGAAGTGGTGCTGTTGTCTTCATATTCTGTAGGTCTGATATCTGATTGGAGGTTAACTTTACATTAATGCTATTGGTCAACAACTCTTAGATGAATTGTTCCTTCTTTTTTGTTGCTGACCTACACTGGTGATATACCTACTGTACAGTACACTCAATTCAATCCAATTCAATTCAATTCAATTCAAGGGCTTTATTGGAATGGGAAACATACGTTAACATTACCAAAGCAAGTGACATAGATAATAAACAAAAGTGAAATAAACAATTAAAATGAACAGTAAACATTACACATAAGTTACAAAAGAATAAAGACATTTCAAATGTCTTATTATGTATATATACAGTGTAACAATGTGAAAATAGTTAAGTGCAAAGGGAAAATAAACATAAATATGGGTTATATTTACGATGTTTGTACTTCACTGGTTGCCCTTTTCTTGTGGCAACAGGTCACAAATCTAGCTGCTGTGATGGCACACTCTATTTCACCCAGTAGATATGGGAGTTTATCAAAATTGGGTTTGTTTTCAAATTATTTGTGAATCTGTGTAATCTGAGGGAAAAATGTGTCTCTAATATGGTCACATATTTGGCAGGAGGTTAGGAAGTGCAGCCAGTTTCCGCCTCATTTTGTGGGCAGTGTGCTGTCTTGGGATGCTAATGATATCACGGAAATACAAGACAACTACCAATTAAGTCTGTCAGGGCCAGATTTATCCCAGGGTTTGACAGTCCTCTCACGCTGCAGCCTCTGATTTCCTTTACATGCCAGCAACGCAATTAAGATCCGGTGGGTGTGGCTGGAATTACCCTTCTGTGTGGTTGTTGTCTCTCTCTCTCGCTCTCTCTCTCTCTCTCTCTCTCTCTCTCTCTCACTCTTATTATTATCTATCATGTTGCCTAGTCACTTTACCCTGCCTTCATGTACATACCAACCTCAAATATCTCATACCTCTGCACATTGATGTGGTACTAGTGCTCCCTGTATATAGCTCCATTGTTTACATACATTATTTACTTACATGAACTACTATTTTCCACAAGAGCTTCAAAATAAAAATGCGCACCTGTTGCTCACAGGAAGCAACATAACAGACGGTCTTCATTCAGGCCTGTTAGGGGCTGACTCCTAACACCAGGCCTGGTGCTGCTGGAGTACGGTTGGGGCTGATTGGCTGAGGGGCTGACTCCTAACACCAGGCCTGGTGCTGCTGGAGTACGGTTGGGGCTGATTGGCTGAGGGGCTGACTCCTAACACCAGGCCTGGTGCTGCTGGGGTACGGTTGGGGCTGAGGGGCTGAGGGGCTGACTCCTAACGCCAGGCCTGGTGCTGAAGGGGTACGGTTGGGGCTGATTGGCTGAGGGGCTGACTCCTAACGCCAGGCCTGGTGCTGCAGGGGTACGGTTGGGGCTGATTGGCTGAGGGGCTGACTCCTAACACCAGGCCTGGTGCTGCAGGGGTATGGTTGGGGCTGATTGGCTGAGGGGCTGACTCCTAACACCAGGCCTGGTGCTGCTGGGGTACGGTTGGGGCTGATTGGCTGAGGGGCTGACTCCTAACACCAGGCCTGGTGCTGCAGGGGTACGGTTGGGGCTGATTGGCTGAGGGGCTGACTCCTAACACCAGGCCTGGTGCTGCAGGGGTACAGCTAAGGTTGATGCTCTCTGCATTTCTGTATATTGAGGGCTAGAGCTCTACAACATCCTGCCTCCCACTCTAAAACCAGTCATTATTATTGGAAAACTACAGCATTATGCCAATAGGCTATTTGTAATAATAATGAATAAATACATTGTTGGCCAATTTGGCATACAACACTGTGCAGAAAATATAATATATACTGACAAACTACACCACTATAATCACTATATAAACATACAATCGGAAATCCTGAAACTGTAGCTAAATAGTATTGTCAAACTGCACCAGTCGGTTCCTATCTGTATCTGTCATTATGACACCCTGGGGCGCTGGGGGAAAGGCTGCTATTACAGCCAACACATCTAATGACCTTTTCACCAATCGAAGAAGGTTGTGTGTGTGTGTGCGTGCGTGCATGTGTATGCGTTTGTGGCGTGCGATGTGTGTCATTGTGTGTCTCGTACGCTCGCGCATGTGGAGGGGTGTCTTGGGATACTAATGATAACACGGAAATACAAGACAACTACCAATTAAGTCTGTCAGGGCCAGATTTATCCCAGGGTTTGACAGTCCTCTCACGCTGCAGCCTCTGATTTCCTTTACATGCCAGCAACGCAATTAAGATCCGGTGGGTGTGGCTGGAATTACCCTTCTGTGTGGTTGTTGTCTCTCTCTCTCTCTCTCTCTCTCTCTCTCTCTCTCTCTCTCTCTCCCTCTCTCTACCTCTCTACTTCTCTCTCTCTCTCTCTCTCTCTCATCTATTTATAACCAGTATTGTCTGAGCCAGTGAAGCACTGAGGGAGTAACAATTAGGACTATTGCAGGATAGGCAGAACAACACAGAGACCACCAATTAAACACACACACACACACACACACACACACACACACACACACACACACACACACACACACACACACACACACACACACACACACACACACACACACACACGTACACACACACACACACACACACACACACACACACACACACACACACGTACACACACACACACACACGTACACACACACACACACACACACACACACACGTACACACATACTGGGAGACCCAGATATACAGTCATTGGTGTTTGGATTATTAATCCTTGAAAGGAGCTACTGAATATTAGCGCCAGCTGGTTTTTGTCCTGAAATTCTGTCCTCATCCACCGACACATTGCTATTTATAGTGTATGTGGATTCAGAAATTCTTTGTCGATATATTCTCTCCGTATTACGTTCATGGTGTATATTCTGTCTGTTGATTCTGTTCACTGTGGCAGCACCATTAGCCTTATCAAATTCCTGGTATATGTAAATGTACTTGGCGTATAAAGACGGTTCCGACTCTAACACCCACACATTTCTGTATGTACAAAACCGACTGATTGACATGTTTGGGTAGCAGCCACGCAGCTGATAATTGGCAATTGTTGTGACCTCACAGTTGGTGGGGGACAGAGCAGAGAGAGTAGGGAGAGTGAGATGTACTTTTCCATCGTGACGTGACCTTGGTCACCCTTATGGATCCACCTTTAGTAATGAGGCACCTTTCCTCTCCGTGTTTTCACTCTGCTGGAGTTTAATGCAAGGGACTGTATTGCCATATGGACATGCATAAATCTTTTCATAGCTTATCAAAGACAGGAATGAGGGCAGAGAGGAATATACGATGGGAGGAAAGACAGGGGGAGGATCGATAAGGGGAGGAAGGAAACGGGGAGAAAGAAGAGGGATGGGGATTGGTCGATGGTGGCCTGTAGTGTTTGATCCTTCTCTCTTTGCTCTATGGCTCAAAGGCTTCACACATGCACACACACACATAAATGCAAGAGAATGTGTTAGGCCTTCAAGCCACATAGAGAGAGAAAGAAAGAGAAAGAGAGTGCGAGAGAGAGAGAGAGATACCCTGGTGAAAAAATAGCAATCAATGCATTTCCGTGCAGCAGCTGCTTGGAGATAAAGAGGCACCTTGGCAGGATACCAGGCTTTTCCTCAGCACTGTGCCCTCTTACTCTACCAGTTTACCACACACTCTCTGACACTTTGTCTTCAGCTCTATATATTCAGGGCCAAAACAGTCACCTTCCACCATGCTACATGTACTGATTACGATACTCTACAGTGTAGTGAGGATGTGTTTATGTTTGTTTTCTCTGTGTGTGTCAGATTACAGTACATGGGGCTAAATAACATGGTCCAAATAGAAATGAACACCTGGTTTGGCTGCCTGGAAGAAGCTGGCTAAACAAAAATTAAGAGTTTGTTCCACCAAAAAAAAAGAAAAAGTTTGGCCTGAGAGCTGCTGGCTTATAGATCGAAGGGGGGTTAAGTCTGGACTCCATCTTAGAGCAATGCATGATGGGAAGTGGTCCAGGGTCCTGCCTCGTCCCCCCCCCCGCCTTGTCGTGCCCATTCAACCCAGAGTCTGGTTCGGGGCCAGATTATTTAGGCACTCTGTGGGTGCAGCATGGCACACTGGCACAAGTAGAGGGGCTTTTTCCAATTCCAAACATCTGAAAGACTGAACATCTATCCAAAAGTTAGTCCAAACCAACGCCATCCAACACCCACAAAAACAAAACAAATTAAGACGGATTAATATTCACAAGCCAATAAACGACAAGAAAAACAGCTTGCACTACTAATTACCTTGGCACATTTAAATCACCATTAAACCTACAAAACCCAGAAGTGTGAGTGATTTCTAAAGAACCACCATTCAACTACTGGACAATGATAACTAAGCCACACTGACACAGACCCAGGCCTATTGTACCGGACTCCCTGAGTCAGATCAAATACCCCCTTCCTCTGAGGCCAAACTGAATTCTTCTGTTCTGTGTGCCCACGTTGCCATGACGATGGGAGAGCGAGAGCCAGGAAGTGTTCTGGTAGCTTTCCCCAACCCGGGGGTACTCAGGATAAACACAACCAATCAAAAGGGGATGTAGAGGTAATGAAGACAAAGGCTGTGAGAGAGGCTTTTAGGAGGCACTGCTAACGCTGAGCACTTCAGCCACGGCCGTTCAGCCCGCCGCTTGCCGCTCAACTCAGCCTAGTGGATTAGCCTCCCTGCCATCACTATGGAAACCGAAATGCCGCTGCGGTGCAGAGCCACAGACACACAGGTATGAGATTATCTTTTTTCTCGTCCGGTGAAGAAATGAAAAAGTATTATCGAAGTGCTACTTGTTTTGGTTTGAGTGATGGGTGGTTCTTGGTGGAGAGCTGGTGTGAAGACAGCAGTCTTATGATTAGTTGTTTTCCTGGGATGAGCACTCATACAGTCTGCATAACCTCACTTAATTAAATGGATCTGATTGATAATATATTTATAATACAATGTCAGATGAACTAGTCAATGCTGTGGGCTAGGGTGGTCTAGTGTTCTAAGCCGCTGTGTCCAGATGCATGGGTTGGAATCCGGCCCACTTCTCTTTCAGAACACTCTCTCCTCTTTCTCTCCTCTCTCCCTCCGTCCTATCCAATAAACAAAAAATGTGTGAGGAGTGGGACTGCCCCTCTCCTTTAAAAGATAGAGGGAGGTGGCAGGTAGGGGAGGTAGCCTAGCGGGTAGAGACAGTTGGGCCAGTAACTGAAAGGTCGCTGGTTTGAATACCTGAGCCGACAAGGTGAAAAATCTGGTGATGTGCCCTTGAAAAAGGCACTTTACCCTAATATACTACAATGGCTTATGCTGTAAAACAAAATTTCACTGTGCCTTCAGAAAGTATTAATACCCCTTGACTTATTCCACATTTTGTTGTGTTACAGCCTGAAATCAAAATGGATTAAATAGATTTATTTTTCACCCATATACAAACAATATCCCATAATGACAAAGTGAAAACGTGTTTTTAGACATTTTTACAAATGTATTGAAAAGGAAATACAGAAATATCTCATTTACATAAGTATTCACACCCCTGAGTCAATACTTTGTAGAAGCACCTTTGTGGTTATGGTCCTACTGAAAGGTTAATTTGTCTCCCAGTGTCTGTTGGAAAGCAGACTGAAACAGATTTCACCCGTTCTTATAGCTGTATTCTGTTTCTTTTCATGCTTCAAAACTCCCTAGTCCTTGCCGATGACAAGCATACCCATAACATGATGCAGACACCACCATGCTTGAAACTATGAAGTGTGGTACTCAGTGATGTGTTGGATTTGCCCCAAACATAACTCTTCATATTTAGGACAAAAAGCGAATTGCTTTGCCACATTTTTTGCAGTATTACTTTAGTGCCTTGTTGCAAACAGGATGCATATTTTGGAAATCATTGTATTCTGTACAGGCTTCCTTCTTTTCACTCTGTCATTTAGGTTAGTAATGTGGAGTAACTACAATGTTGTTGATCCATCCTCAGTTTTCTCCTATCACAGCCATTAAACTCTGTAACTGTTTTAAAGTCACCATTGGCCTCATGGTGAAATCCCTGAGCAATTTCCTTCCTCTCCGACAACTGAGTTAGGAAGACCTGTATTTTTCAAGTTATTATATTCAGCGTTTTTTTTATATATTTACCCATCTACCAATCGGTGCACTTCTTTGTGAGGCATTTAAAAACCTCCCTGGTGTTTGAATCTGTGCATGAAATTCATTACTCGATTGAATGGACCTTACAGATAATTGCATGTGTGGGGTACAGAGATGGGGTAGTCGTTCAAAAATCCTGGTAACAATAATGGTTTTTAACACGGAATGAGTCCATGCACCTTACTATGCAATTTATTAAGCACAGTTTTACTCCTAAACGTATTTAGGCTCACCATAACAAAAGGGGCTGAATACTTATTGACTCAAGATATTTCAGCTTTACATTTTTACAAATGCAAATACTTTCTGAAGGCATCTGTATCTGGTGTATGTGACAATATAACATGTATCTATATTTTTTATAATACAAATAAATAAACAAGTCAATGCTTATATGTAATAACAATGCTTATAAGTATATTTGGTGTTATTTATGATTTGAGGGTTCCAGGGAGAATCTATAGACTCACTCATCCCCTCACCCTTGGAATTCCCATTTCTTAGTTTATCCGACCTTATCCCCGGAACATTGTACCCAATAACCTCCTATTTCCTGGTAATCTCAGGGTGACGGCTCTGGAATGCCGTAGTAGAAGAAAAATGTTTTTGGAGCTCAGCCAGAAGGGCAGAGAAAGCTATAGCCACCCACATCACAACTAACAACACGCGCACGCACACAAGCACGCACGCACACATGGAAGGCAATACTTCTCAGGAAGTTCTTTCTCCCTGCAGCATTTCCAAGTTGCTGAATCGCCTTAGTGCCCTCTGCCAACATTCACCTGGTATCATCACATGTGATAAGAAGGAGGACACACAGGGAGTTGACGAGACTCAACTACAGAACAGGGCCCAGATCTTCAAAAAGGGCCGACTGATACTCCCTGCCTCAGCCCTCAGTCAACTCAGTTAGAAACACATCTTTCACTCCTTGGGCGATTAGCTAGCTGGGCCTTTGTGGATCAGGCGTGGGTTTTATCTTACAGTAGTTTCGTTGGGGAGCTACATGTGCAAGCTGTGGTTGTCTTTAAAGGGCTTGATAGTATGCACATTAGGTTGTATCACACTGGGGAGAGACATGTCAGGCCATATCACTAACCTGACAGGCCAGCCCACACCACACGCACACCACAGCTCTGCACCGAGGTCTAAACTGTAGTCTCTCACAGTGGTCTTAGTCTGTTTGTTGCAGTGAGGTCTAAACTGTAGTCTCTCACAGTGGTCTTAGTCTGTTTGTTGCAGTGTGGTCTAAACTGTAGTCTCTCACAGTGGCCTTAGTCTGGTGTTGCAGTGAGGTCTAAACTGTAGTCTCTCACAGTGGTCTTAGTCTGTTTGTTGCAGTGAGGTCTAAACTGTAGTCTCTCACAGTGGCCTTAGTCTGGTGTTGCAGTGAGGTCTAAACTGTAGCCTCTCACAGTGGTCTTAGTCTGTTTGTTGCAGTGAGGTCTAAACTGAGCTGTGCTTATGGAAGAGTGGCAGTACCACTCACTGCACTAATATTTAGTCCTCAGGGCAGCACTACAACACCAGAAGAAGACTCTCTCCTCCAGAAGCACAGTGCTGTATACTAAGGTCTGAACTCCAGACTCTCCTCCACACTCCTCTAGAAGCTCTTCTGCTCAGTGCTCGCCATGCATGTGGTATGGGGGATCAGGCTCAGCCAATCAGAACCCTTCCACATCACTGGCCAGGGCAATCTCTTATCATGCGCCAGAGGAGAGGCTTTCCCTGCTAATGCTGCCCCGCTAGCTAGCGCTCTCCATACCTCTCTCCCTACACCTACACTCTCTCTCACTATCCCTCTTATCAATCCCTCTCTTTGGCTCTTCTCTACCTCTCTTTCTCATTCAGTCCCCTCGCTCCATCACCCCCGCAATATACCTCTCTTTACCCTCCAACAAGCACTCTCCGTTTCTCACACACTCCATCTTCTCTCTCCCTCTCTCTCCTGTCTTCTCTCAGAGTGACTCCAGGCCTCTCCAGTTATGCGTTGCTGAGGTGTGTGATAGTGGTCTCTACGCTACACTGGAGAGGAGAGCCAGAGAGGCCAGGTCACACCACACCATCCACACTGGATCCTAACGTGTGCGTGTTCCCTGATACCTACAGTACAGAGCGGGAACTACAGTCCAAATTAGAATCGGGTTGAGGTAAAACGCTTGTGACGGAACATATATTGCAGACAGGGTCTAAAGGGAGTGGGGTTGACTATATTTCTCTGCTATTCTCTCATTCCTGAAAGAGAGTGAGGGAATGGGAGGATGGGAGAGAGAGAAGGAACCAATCATGTGATATGATATGGGAAGGATGTAGAGGTATCAGTGTTGGAGGTCAAGGTAAATGAATTATAAAGCAAATGAAAAAAGACATGTACAAGAGATCATCACTTGCAGACGGAGACCCACTTAATCAAGACAAATTGCAGAGAGGAGTTGAGATTACCGCATATACCTTTATTCAATGTTATTTACCTTTATTTATCCAGGTAGTCTCGTTGAGATAAAATCAATTTTTCAAGAGAGACCTGCTAGAACGCCTCAATACCATGATATAGATGGAAATCTATACGCTCGACTAGTATTCCATACACACTCACATGCACACACACTCACATGCACACACACTCACATGCACACTCACTCACATGCACACTCACATGCACACACACTCACATGCACACACACTCACATGCACACTCACTCACATGCACACTCACATGCACACACACACACACACACACATGCACACACACATGCACACTCACATGCACACACACTCACATGCACACTCACATGCACAACATAGTAATGGATTGTCATCAGACTGTTGATGTTAAAAAGGAAGCAAAAATGGAACGTGTATTTTGAATATTTCTTGAAACCACACGCCTCGTCACTCACAGGTCGCTTGAGGACGTGCCACATTTCTTCCACCTTATCGACTATTTCCTTTGAGAAAACCAACAACATATTCCCATTTATTTATCCCTGCATCATCACGGGCAGTAAATTGCTTTACAAATGGCATAGGTTCCCTCGGCCTCCCATGTAAATACAATCTCATTGGGAGATGTTAATAATCTTTTTGTTTGCTTGACCGGGATTCTCTAGAACGCGACCCCCGTTCCCTTGATTCAATTACCACAGGCACAGCGCTAAGGAGCAGAGAGAATGAAGGAAGCCCCAGAATGCACCTCCGATAATGACATTCAAATTGTTCACTGTCACGTGTTGCTACACCGCAAGGCCGTTTAAAAGAGAAAATAAAAAGACAAGCACACTCCGTTAAAGGGAGCGAAACTTAACACGACACCTCCTGAGGGCCCAGGTTCTACAGAGCTACTGCACATGTGCAACGCAGCGCATCCACAGCCAACCAGAAGAAGCCAGCTCCGCTAATGCCGCCACTACAGCCTATTTTGACGTGGCGTCATGCCACATGCACACGGTAAAGCTGATGGGGAGGCACATGCAGTAACCAGGGTGCATGCAGGCAGGCAAATAAAAATGACTCTGTGTATTCGTATCTGGAGTATGCACTCAGAAGATTGAGATGAACTTACAAAAACATGGGCTCATGCATATGCAGTAGCAGAGGACATGCAGACACACTCACACGCAAACATACAGAAGGTCTATACAGTAGACAGCAGGGCTGTCACGTGTAGGCCAATCACAAATGGTGCAACAAAGAAACAAAGACATTATCTGACCACTCATGTTCATTCGAATGTGTTCGAATACACACTTCAGCTCTTAGTTTCGTCATAGCTCTAATACACCAACTCCTTGAGACATCGTTTAGAAATTCCCCTTCATCCTTAGATAAGCCATTTATGACTAATCTTCTCTCCAACTGAAGTATCAACGGACACACACACCCACGCACAACAGCACGCACACACACGCACACACACACTCTAAAGGGCTCTAAATGAACAAACAGAAGTGTGCCTTTGGGGCAATAATAGAAATCTCTCCAGAAGCTCAGGACAGAGTAGACTGAGTGAATAATACACTGCTGTTTGTGTTTAACCCCAGTATCTGTGCTACAGCACCCCATGAATACCAAACACTGAACAACGGGCTCAAATGTATAATGATGTGTGGAACATGCATATGGATCACATGTATATATGTATGAAGGATGCACAGGACTAGTCAGGCAGGCAGGCAGGGAGGCAAGGAGGCAGGGAGGCAGGGAAGCAGGGAGGCAGGGAAGCAGGCAGGCAGGGAAGCAGGGAGGCAGGGAAGCACGCAGGCAGGCAGAGATGAGCTATTGAGTGGAGTGGAACACCAGAATCACTCACTGAAGGAGTTAAAGTGATCATACACAGTGTCCCTGCAGAGGGGACACACACACACACACCCACACACACACACACACACACAGAGCAAGAGAGATGGTATGGAGAAAGAGAGGTAGTTCATCATACTTCTCTTCTCTATTTTCTATCTCTATCGCTTTAATATCAATCTCTCTTATACTTTTCTCATTTCCTCATCTCTCCACAGGCAAAAATGTCCAAACTACTTCATTCATTTCTACTCTCTTTGGTCTCTCTGTTAGCATGGGAGATTCACCATCTGTGTTTCTCTAACCATTTTATTACACCTGCTGAAAAGCACCAATGCCTCCCATCTCTCCTTCTCCCCTGTCCCTTTCTACTTCCACTCCCCCTCTTCTCCCTCTCTGTCCGCCCCTCCAAAGCAGCACGTAGACAGTTGCCAGGGCCGCTCTGTGTCTCCAGGGGTAACCAGACAAAGGGACATAGCACCCCGGAGCATCTGCGCGACAACCGGTCCAAATGTTCTCCAACAACCAGGGAGGACTACCAACTTTGGGACAGATAGACAGATGGACACACAGCCAGAGTGCTATAGTCACTTTTCACAGGGGAAATACGTTTCACCAACAACATCTTTTGAAGCTGTTGAAGCTAAGCTCCAGACCAGACTAGACCTGGAAGGTATAAAATAGCCCAGGACAGGAAGAGATGGAGAGACCTTGTAGATACCTTATGCTCCACTTGGCACAATGAGGTCTCATTAAATAAATTAAATAGTAGCAGCATCCTTTAGTGAACAGATATCCACTGTGTGTGAGTGTATGCGACAAGATCTCACGGTCTGACTTCAGTATTCAACGTTTTTCCTGTGGGGGGTGATAAACGTAAAAACTCGGTTATATATAGGCATTCATTCTGATTGGTTAAGGTAAGGGTTAAGGTTTGGGATAGGGTTAAAACAAAAAATATATATAAACAAGTGCCTAGCACTGGGATTGAACCCGAGATCCTCAGAGCTGTAGTTCGCAGTTTAAGCCCTTCCTTTATCCCCATCAACAACAAGCCACATGCCTACTAGATGGTAATAGGTGCTCACGTTGCTCCTAGTGGACGGTATTGAAGTAATCTCCAGACGTCCTGGGGACCTGGACAAACGTCTAATACTGCAGTGGATCTGGTGTGACCTGGCTGGTGTATGAGTGTATGTGTATCCATATGTTGTGCCTTCTAAAGATCACGTTAGAGAATGTCATTTGAATTAATGCATCTATAATTCCCCTAATGAATAAACATGACTGTCCTTCGAGGTGACATCCACAGCTCTCCTCTATGGATTGAGCCACACAACATTCTGGCTAGCAGGCAGTCCATCTCCATAACCACTCCATAATCCCTTTAAATACAACCCTGCTACACACTCTAATAACTCAAGAAGAACAAAAAAAACATTGTAAGAGAAGGCCGGGTCAATATAGGCCTGGGGTCAAAGGTCATTCACAGCCAAGTGATGCATCTCTGTTTATATGACAGCACAAGTCATAACACTGACACATGGACAGTGAGTAAAACCAATGGTTTTAAAACAACCACCATCTTTCCATAGGGAGAGTTGATGAGTGGGAGACGCAGGTGGGAATGGGCTCATCTTGAAGTCTACCATGGCTAAGACCAGACCAGACAGTGACAGAGCACTTCATTAAATCAAATAAGAGATCAATACGTCTCTATTCAATGACATATTACATCGCCTCCTATCGCCCAATGAAGACACAGTCACATGACCCTTCATAACAGACAGCCCGGCTCATAAACCGGTTTACAGCGTTACCGTGCCGACGTGGGGTAATATCGTCACGTTTATGAGAAAGTAATGATTCCTCCTCGGAATTTACGAGCAATGAGGAAAAAGGTTTATGAGAATTATATCAGCGGAGAGGAGGAGAAAAAAAAAGCTCTCTCTCTCCCACAACTCCTTTAAATTGTTTTTCCCTCTGGGGGATAAATAGAGCTCGGTAATATCAGGCATTAAAGTCAATCCTGTCAAAGAAGGATGGGCCAATTAGTAGTAAAGGAGAGGAGAAGAAACGTCAAAGTCAAAGGTATATTCTCCCTGCAATATAGAAGCAGTGGTCAATAACATTCACACTGACGGATGGGGAGGATTAGACATCTAACCTGTCCATAATCAAGACTTAAAACTATAATAAAGCCCTCACCGCTTTAGGCAGAGGGAGCCTTGCCATAACCATATTTACCTTTTGGAAATATAATGACGGTTTAATGAAACCTTATTTCTTTATTCACAAAGTCAACGTTGGATGAGGATAAAATTCAGAAGCTAGTTTATCAAGGGCGTTTGATGAGAGGAATAAATCAGACTTGATTATCATTCAAAGGTCTGGAGTATACTCTCTGCTTTATTCTTCAGACTGAGACAACCAGAGGGGTTCAATAACAAGGAGAGAGGCCTGAGGAAGGGGGAGGTAGCTCGTAGCTGTGCTCTATAAGCTGGAAGTACCACAGCCCAAACCTTCAGGCACTCGCACCGTTTCACAACCAGTGGCATTGTCGCCGACCACAATGAAACCCTGTCTGACATGAGTGGTTGTTGGATAACACTGTACCCCTGTTGCCCCCCCTCCTCCCTTCGCCAACACCCCCTGCTGTCAGTCCCAGGGGTTCCCGCTCTCATCCAATCACACGCCACATAAATCCTTGGCCCCCAGGAAAACACAATAAACTGCACTCATCTTTTATGCATGAGATTCTCTCTCTCTTTGCCTCTCTTGCTCTCCGTTCCCTCTCTCCTCTGCTCTCTGTTTATCAATCATTGCGGGGACACTACAGGGCAGCGCGTATCCCTCGCAGGGGAGAAGGGAGAAACGGGGGAAATATGCATTGTTACACAACAAGGCATAATGAAGAGTCGTTTCTCTTTCACTGAGCCCGGGGTTCTTTAGCAACCCCTCCCCGCCTCACCGCCCCTCGCAGCGTCAGGGATATGAAAGCGACCTCCTCACCTCTCTGGATCTACATGCGTGTTGAGAAACACATGGTACAGTGTGTCTGATGCCTTGCAGCGGAGCAGGGCTGTGGCAGGAATATACACTCCCACACGCTCTGCAAGGGAGTGTACAGCCAACATACATGTACCACAGCCTCATCGGTATCCTAACATATTCACTAACAGCCTAGCCACAGCTGTTGCGGTGAGGGAGAGGCCACCGGTTTAAACAGCCATAAAGAGGGTAGATCATAGAGAAGACTGGGATAATACACTATACGGTACAGTGTATTGTACTGAAGAGAAAAGCATTGGTCACTTTGAGCCAACAAATATATGCACATACCACAGCAGACTTATGAAGAAAAATGGCTTTTACAGGTCGGAGGCTTCTTCTACGTATACATTGGACATGTATATATGTGACTGAAGGGAGTTCCATGCAATCCTGGCTCTGTATAATACTGTATGTTTCCTTGAATTTGTTCTGGACCTGGGGACTGTGAAAAGACCCCCTGGTGGTACGTCTGGTGGGGTAAGTGTGTGTGTCAGTGCTGTTTGTAAGTTGTCTCTGCAAACGATTTGGGATTTACAACACATTTGTATAAAAACAAGAAGTGATGCAGTCAGTCTCTCCTCTACTTTGAGCCAAGAGAGACTGGCATGCATAGTATTGATATTAGCCCTCTGATTACAGTGAAGAGCAAGACATGCTTCTTGATTCAGCTGAGGTCTAGAACTTAGGTCTATACAGTACACAGCAGGGCTGTCACATGTAGGCCTATCACAAATTATGCAACAAAGAAACAAAATACAATGCTCTTAGTTTTACAGATGTTCAGGACCAGTTTTATTACTAGCCACCCATTCCAAAACTGACTGCAACCCTTTGTTAAGGGTCATCATTGGCTAATCAGCACCATAAGTATTAGGAGTGGAGGAGGCTTTGGGGGGCCCACCTCAAGGAGAAAGAAGGGCTGCATTTCCACAATTGAAAAGCGCTTCTTTAAAGAACTTATGGTTAACTGAGTCTGTTTGAGTATGGACTCAAACACAAACCGGTATGCACACATGCAGAGTACAACAATTATTTTCACAGCTGATGTTTGAGTCAGTGTTGTATTTTTTTTGCAAAGGTTTCTGAAGAAATTAAGTGGTCAACAGCACTAGAAAGTGTGAAGGGGATCAATATACAGACCCACAGTCACACAAGGACAATCCATCACAATCGATCAATAGATCACAAACAATCAATAGATCAGTCAATCAAACAAATGTTATTTTCACAAAGTCATTTGAACAGAGTCATTTATTACACCATGACAGCCCCAAAACAATGATAAAACCCCAATTGTACTACAACTGTAAAGAATCAGAGCAGGTATTTTCTTTGCATGAGTAACATAAAGGGTTGGCCCCCATGGAGTGAGTGTACACAGTGAAGTGGCTAAGGGAACACTGAGATTGCAGAGCAAAGCCCTGATGTCTGTCCCTCAAGTAATAACAGCAAAATGAGACTGACATTTCACACTGGAACACACTGATGCAGACAGGAACACAGGCACGGACACACACGCACGCACGCACGCACGCACACACAGCTGCCTGCAAGACAGAGACAAGGTGTTAGATTGAGACAAGAGGAGAGAAAGAGAAGAGAACTGAGAGGAGAGTGAGGTGTGTTGGAGAACGAGAATGAAAAAGTGAGGAGGAAGAGAAAATTGAGAAAAGTTATTAGGCGCATATTAATGTTTGCTCTTCTCCTCCTCCCAAGAGCTGCCCATGCAACATTACTTTAACCATGAATACTTAATCACAAGCGCAACTCTGTATAATTCCGTTCCCCTGAAAGAAAAGAACGATTGAGAGAGAGAAGTACAGAGAAAAAGGAGAGACTGAAATGTCATGAAGGCAGATGACTGGGACATTCATATCTCTATGTAAATAGCAATTAGCTGAACCAATAACCCCGGTGTCAATACCAGAGCTCCGCAAAGGGATATCAGACACAGAGTTAAAGTTCAAACTATGATTTGGGGTTATGACCCTTCTGCTAACTGATGACACATTTCATAACGGAAATTGTCTGTTCTTCACGTCTGTGTCACACAACCCCCCGAGACGTCCATTTGGTGCAGAATGGGGAAAATAATAAGTGTTCTCCACTGAGGACATAACATCCATGTGTGTGTTTTTGTGTGTATAAATATGTTTTATTCATAACGTCTTCAAAACCCCCAATTCCACTCACCATGCAAAGTCACAGAGTAATAATTTTGCTAAATGTTTTGAAAAATATTTAATATTTTTTAGAGGGCCTCAACTACTCTGATAAATATTCAAATGTACAGAAATGATTTCATGAAACAGATTGCAGGCATTTCAATTGGTAATCTTTCCCAATTAGTATTTTGGGAGACAAAAAACTCTAAAGACAGAGAAAAAATACTACAGTCGCTGGAATTCTCAAAACGAAATTAGCATACACAATTAGCATGAATTCATCTGCCATCTCAGACAGTTTAGTGTTTTTGATTATGGGTGTCTGGTCCCTGGTTTAGTATGTGTGTGTGTGTGTGTGTGTGTGTGTGTGTGTGTGTGTGTGTGTGTGTGTGTGTGTGTGTGTGTGCGCACGCGTGTGACAGATAGATGCAGGAGATCTGCATTTTCAACAAAAAACATCCCCGACAATCAGGAGCAGACAGGTGCAACGCTAACACTCTTCCCCAGAAACCCACCCTCACAGCATGACTACAGCATCGCGAGATAATAAACACACTGCAAACACGTGTGACTACACACCTAACAACTTCACACTTCCTTCTTCTCCCACCTGGCCTTTCTAGCAACATTCTCACATGACTGCAACAACATGACAGTAATACACCACAGCCTATCTGATGTTCTGCTCCTAGTATTCCTCACCACTCAGTGCTGAGGCTCAGTCAGAGATAGATTACTGGATA